>BQNB010124367.1:0-19951 GCA_026074375.1 Tanacetum coccineum
AGAAATCAAGGAAAATAAAGAGGAAATTTCAAGTGATGTTCCAATCCATACCATTGTCATGCCAATTAGAATCACTTTTAACAATCCAATTGATTTTAATGATCATTTTTCCAAACCAAAGGACTTGAAAAAGGATTTAACCATTTCATTTGACTCTACCACCACAAGTATTTTACCACCTCCTTTGTTAGATTCCGACTCGCCTTTCACTGCGGAGTTGTCGGCTAATGTTACCTTGAATTCTCTCGGAAACGAGGACAAAGTATTCAAACCAGGTATCTTAGTTTATCATGCCATTCATGATAAAAATCTTGTAACATTGGAGGAGAAGATAAAAGAGAACATTTCCTCTGGGACTCTTTTAGTTTTCAAAGAACCGTCATTTCTTCTTCCTCCGCCAGAACCTCCAGATGAATGTTTGAAGAATGTTGTAGATTTCTACCAAAGCAATATTGATGTTGATTCCCTCACTCTTATCATTTGGACCTTTCTTCCATACTTCACTTGCACCGAGGAATTACCTTTGATTTTCTCCTTTAGGAGTGAGAATTTTGTTTTTGACCCCGGAATCATCACGTTTCATAATCCAGTGGCAGTTTCAATGAAAGTTTCTCGTTCTACGTATTGCTCTCCTTAAGGACTACTTAATTCAGGGATCGAGTCGAGCTTGCGACTCGGTGAACAAAAACAAGCCGCTTCGTGGGAGTTCACCCCATGCTTATCTTTTCTATTTTCTTATCAAATGTGTTGTGTTGAGAGAGGCTTGTACTCTTTCCGATTTCTCGAAGTTTGTTGCTTGTTTATTGTGATTTTTGTAGGATTCTCCCAACAAATTCTTTGAAGCCTCTCGTGTCCGGTTGATTTATCCCGTTCCACTCGAGCTTTTCATCCTTTGTGTGAAATTAGTTTGGGGAGATCCATATCCTTTCATCATAATCGATTAAAATCCGATATCCTTTCATCATTATTGATTAACTTTTATCTTTGCATACTTCAATAACGCTTAGATTTTTCGTTTTAAAAGACGACTTTCTTTAAACATTGAGGACAATGTTTCGTTTTAGTTTGGGGAAGGGAATCTATCGATTTGATGTTGCTTGCTTATTGTTTTGTTCTCACGTACCCGTATTCCCACAAAAATAGCAAAAAATTTAAATTTTTAAGTTCTTAATTGTCATACAATGTTAAAAATAAAATAAAAAAAATGACACGAATGTAGGTTTTCCGTTGGTAAGAATAAGAAGTAATTTTTGACCCGATCGTACGTGTAGAGTTCTAGCTTTCTCCCTTAACAATTAATGATGATAGTTTGTGCTAGTCTCATGTAGACTTTAAACATGCTAGACTTGAATCATTAGTAAATGAAGACTTGTGCTAATCTCAAGTAGATTTTAAATATGCCGAGTTGGATTTTATATAGGCTAAGTGTTCGCGAATTTCTTTCTTAGAAATTTTAAATTGCGAAGAATAAGAAATGATAGGGTTATTTATAAGTCATGACATTAAACGTAGAATAGTTGGTTTTCTTTCAAGCTCATATGTATTAATTGTGGCTTTTTCTCCCATTAGCTTGTTTCACCCCTATATAAATGTTTAATAAATAAAGTTGTATGGTTTTTTGGTTAATAATTAGCTAATAGAAGTTTTCTTTAGTTCCTTTGTGATTAGGATGAGTACACATCAGGAATACTTAATTTGGCATATTATATGTATCATATAAAGAAATATTTTGCTTATTCCTTAAAGAGCCTTAGGGTATATGGGATAAGTAGAATTCAATAATAATCCGAGACTGATAAAAGTTTGTTGTATCTTGCCGGCTCACAACCGATGTTACAGCCTTCTAAAAGGTCGAGGAAGTTACCGAAGTCGAAATATGTTTGCTACATCTTGTCGGAGGCGTGGCCGATGTTGTAGCCTTCTAAAGGACTGAGGTATAATAATGTTGCTTAATTTTTGTCTTACTTTGTGCCTTAAAGAGCCTAAGGGTATATGGTGCAAATAAGATTGGTCCATTCATGTCTTAAAGAGCCTACGGGTATATGACATGAATGGTGCCTTGCTTAAGTAGCCTAATAAAAGCCAAATTTTGGTTGCCTCGATGTGGACTTTAATCTTGATGACATTTGATCTTTTGAAAAGGGCTAGGAGCTAATTATTGCGTTCTTAACCATTACGCTTTATTTTTGGAATTAATAAATATCGAAACAAAAGTCTTAAAGAGCCTACGGGTATATGACTTAAGTAAAATCTTGAGATACAAAAGTAGGATTTGTGGGAGGAAAAGTAAGTACACAATTAATATTTATGAGTAGTGTTAGTGTCATGACTTGTAATTAACAATGATCTTGTTTTTAAGCTTAGCATGGGAAAAGTGAAAAATCAGGGATGATGAAGTTATCTTTTAGACACTTAATTGTGCTTTTTATTTCTATGATCCTAAAAGTTACCAATGAGGTAATGAAAACAATACATTATGTCAACACAAATAAGTTGTAGTTAGGAAGATAATTATCGAGAAAAATCATAAAAAGAGAAAAATCTTTGAAAATGGGAAGTCGGGTGTTTTATAACTTGTGATCTCTTATCTCTCTCATCAAAAATCTTTGCTACTTTTCAAAGGTTTAGTTTGGGGAAGTTTCGAGATATTTGGTTATAAGGCATGTGATATTGCGTGAGGACACACAATCGTTTAGTTTGGGGAATTTTGATAAGTGTAGAATACACATATCCGTTAATACCTAAAATAACCCAATTAAACCCAAAACAGACCAAAAATGGCAAAAATATGCTTGTATTTGTGTTTTGTATGTGCAGGTATGGATAAGTCAAAAATCACAAGAAAACAGTCAAAAAACGGTGCAAGCCACGACTGGACACGGGAATCAAAGAGTAAATAAAGAAGCCTAGATTTCAAAGCGAGATGCCAGGAAAGAAGCCAGAAAAGTCAAACCCGCAGTCAAGTCCAGTCACAGTGGTCAAACAAAGTCAACACAAAAGGACAAATCCTCAAAATATTCCATTTTCACCCTCCAAGTTTCACAAAAGTCCAAAAATGTCCCCTCCTCCCTTATTGGGCCCAGGAAAGCTTAATGGGCCTCTATAAACCTAGGAAACCAAATCCGGATCCCAAAAGCCCAATTCATAAGCCCATTACTAGCCCATGTCCTTTTATAACAAACCACAAGGGCTAAGCTTGCAATTCTCGAAAGATATTTATAACTAGAAAATGGGAGAAAGAACACAAGGGCCAAATGTGCTAATATTTCAAAGTATAACAGTTTTAACTGTCGAAAATGGGCGCGAAACCCATTTACTGTTCACCCATCGTCCCACCTTTCACCCCCATGGTAAAACAAAGGGCAAATAGAAATTGATGGGCAAAGAAGACAATTCAAGAGCTCACAAGTACAAATGAAGGGTCAAATCAGTCTTATCAAGGCATTCATTGGCTCACTCTCAATCAAAGGCCACGTCAACAATGGTAAAAGCACAAGATGTGTTACCTACGTTTCTAAATGATCTATCTAGGTGTGAGTTTTTGTGCTAAACTCTCTCACAGAACTAGCACAGCATGTCACATCAAAGAATGACATGCTGGCAATCCTCAGGTGTCCACAATTTGATCTAACGGCCACAAAAGAAGCTCAAATAATTGAAGAAATGATTGGTTGAGATTGAAAGATTGGAGAGCAAGGCAAGAGGGCTAGAATCTTCTTTGTTCAGCTATAAATAGCCCTCACTCTTCACACACACGATGGAGTTTTTACAAGTAGCTTTTAATTTAGTTGTAGCTTAAATTTTAAATTCTTAGCTTAATGATGTTTTAATCTTGTAATTTTCCTTTAAAAGTATTGTAAGCAAGTTTTCTTTTAATGAAATTCAGTTTTTTTTAATCTCTCCCAATTCTTTTCATATGCTCTCTTAACTAACCTAAATTCTCTCAAAAGCTCTGAATAGCTTCTTTCAGTATATAAGCTGAAATAGAGCTTAATTCAATTAGAATTAAGCCTTTCTAAAACTTAAACCATCTAAATTACATTTACTATGGGAAGCATTGGAATTAAGCTTTTGGAGGGATCTTAACTTGGAAGATATTCCCAAGGACTTATTATTACCCTTGCTTATTAATAAGCTTATGGAGGCTTGTGAGTGGCTCTTTTTTGAGACCTTTTGTTTAGCTCAAAGGTTCAGTAAGCTTTTCATTTTCCTTTTTCTCTAATTTTAGTTTAAATACTTTAGTTATAGATTATTGCTTATTGTTGCTTATTGCTTCTATTCTATTTACTTATTTGTACTTACTTGTGATTTGTTTAGGATTAAAATACTTTGATAGTCATTCTATTTTGCTTTGATAGTTTCAGGGAACTTTGTTTTTTCATAAATTTATCATATAACTCATTAAAAGCCAAACTAATGAGAATAGATTTCTTAGAACTTGCATTATAGCTTAATTCAGTAGTGTAATTTTGCTTAAATTAGTTGTTAAAAGCCCCTAGTTATCTGGTTTCATAGCCTTGTTAATTAGTTTTGAAATTTAAAGCTTTTCTAAAATTCTGTCAAGTGGTAAAGGGGTGTTTGGCATTAAGCTAGTTTGACAATCTTAAAGTCATAATTTTGTGCAAAAAACCTTTTTTGTCAGCTTTTAGTATTTTGTTCTAAAGCATTAGATAATGAGTTGTTATAATGTAGATTTGAAAATTTATAGATTTTGAGCCTTATATTTAGTTTTTTAACAGGGCAGTTTTTGACTTCCTTTTTGACTTTGATGAAATTTGATCCAAAGCCCTTAAGGTTAGATATTGCTAGCATTGGTTTAGACACACAATTTGAGTGTGTTAAGTGCAAGGTTTCCCTTTAGGAAAAAACCTGCACCTTTATGTTGCACTTGTGCAAAAGTTGCACAGTACTACCAAATGGTTAGTACTGCTGTCACAGTTTGTACTACTACTTTTGGCTTAATTTTTAGTTAAGTAAGAATAGGATTTAGGATCTTAGATTCAAGTAATATTAAGTCTAGTTATAGCTTAATATAGAATAAGTTTTAGATTACATTTTCTAGCTTATTTCCCTAGTTTAAATTAGCTGTCAAAGTCACAAAACCATCAAAATACAAAAACAGTAGGTAATTAATAAGTTTCTTAAATTGTTAGATTGAGCTTAAGTTACTTGTTTTTACTGCTTAAACAGTTAGTTTATAGGTACTTCTATAAGTTCCTTTAAGCTTAAAGTTTAGTATAGCTTTTTAAGAATGTTTAGCTTAATTGATTTTTGTGTTATGTTGCTTATTTCCTGAGTTATCTACTTTCATAGTCAAATTTATATGTCTTAAAGTGTTTCTAGCTTAAATCTCTTTTCATTTATAAAATAAGCTCATCTCAAGCTTTCCAAAACTTCTTTTCTTTTTAAATTTGAGTGTAATTTGAGCTTGTTACAAGCTTTTAAGTGAGATTAAGCTCAAAACCCTTCTCACTGTAAACAGCTTATTAATAAGCTATTGTAGGGCTTATTAGTTAGTTTTAGCATAAGTTCCTTTTATTAAAGTTGCTTAATTTAGTGTCCTTTATAAGTCCCAATTTTTAGTTTTTGAAAAAAGAAAAAAGAAAGAGCAAAAAGGGGTTACCACCACACTCGAACCCACGACCTCCCTCATACAACACCAACACCTTAACCAGTCTGCTACAATAACTCATCCGTTCTACCTTCCTTCCATTTAACCTTTATACACCTTTTAGTTTTATAAGCTATATAAGCTGTTAAGCTTATTTCGTGGCTTATTTATTAGCTACAAACTTTGGAGCTTATTTTTCCCTAGGTTTCTTATAGCTCTAAGCTACTAGTTCTGTAATTTTTCTAGAATTTTTACTATAAGTTTAGTATTTTTAATCTTTTATTTACTTTAAAAACTTTAAAAAATCATAAAAAATAGAAAAATAATCTAAAACATAAAAATCTTTTTTGTAAAATTTTCTTTTAATATAAAGTTTGTAGGAAAATTAGTTCATTTCGTAAGGGTTTTTGCAAAAAATTTCATTTCTTTTTTAAGAACGGGGTTTCGTTCGTGTATCGAGTTTTTTAATTTTTAACCTCGTTTAACTCGTTTTCACTCCTAGTTTTTCTTTAACTTCAGTTTTTAGTCAATTAGAATACATTCAAAAAGAAAAATAAAAAATTAGGTTTAATTTTGTAGAATTTAGGTTTTTGGCCATTAGTTTTATGTCCGTTTCGCGTTTTTTGATTAAATTTTAATTGTTGTTTTTTATCTAGTAGATATAGATTATCAAAAATATCCTTGCTACGTTCAAATTAGAATCCATGCTTAAACGAGGTTTTAATTTCATTAGTCATTGGGGATAACGACCAGGTTGGTGTTTATTTACCACGGTTTCAATATTACGTATTATATATTATTCATTTTATTTATTTTGAGTGGGTATTTTATCTAAGGGTAACCTTCGGTTAATTTTTAATTGTCTTTAGGTTATATGATTATAGTATATTTTAAGTGTATAAAACTGCAATCAACATACCATGCTATTACTGCATAACGATATCTCCTATCTGGTAATGAGGTAAAATTTCCACTGTAATGGATTTTTAGTGTAAACAAGTTGTCATATGATTTTGTGTAAAAACATAAAACATTAATTTTTACTCACACTCTACATGCACCAAACATGATACGTAGTAATAAAACAAACTACTCAAAAAAATTAAAGTAAATGAAGCTTACCATAAATGACTCCTAAATCTTGGATGGGGAGGTACTTCGTGCGGATATATGACATATGTAGGTGCTAACATTTTAAGATGTTTATTTTGCTATTTTAGGGAAGATAATGAAATGATAAATGAGATGAAAATGAAATACAATAGAGGTTTATGGGGACATGTGATAGTTGGCAATCTGGCATGATGATTCAGTTCAGGCGGGAAAATGAAAAGTGTGCATTTCACTTTAGGGTAACCATTGTTTTTTATTCAATCTCAATTTGATTACGTACTAGTATTTTTCACTCTAATATTCTTATAAAATTAATTTTTTTCAGTTTCTTTTTCATTTTTTGTTTTAGCTCTGCTTTACCTCATTAAAAACCTTCGAACTATCTCACGTCGACTCACG
Source organism: Tanacetum coccineum (assembly GCA_026074375.1). Classification (NCBI taxonomy): domain Eukaryota; kingdom Viridiplantae; phylum Streptophyta; class Magnoliopsida; order Asterales; family Asteraceae; genus Tanacetum; species Tanacetum coccineum. The sequence continues at coordinate 7,124 of BQNB010124367.1, forward strand.
CGTTAAACGTCACTCATAAATATAACTTTGGCTCGCCCGTTTAACGACTCATGTATATAACATCGACTCACCTGTTAAGCGTTACGTGTATATGAATAGCACATCGACTCACCCTTTAAACGTCTCTCATGTGCATCGATATCACATCGACTCTCCGCTTTAACATCTATGTATATCAATATCATATCGACTCATTCGTTTAATGTCTCATGTATATCAATACCTCCTCGACTAACCCATTTAACATCTCTTATTAAGCAAATTCTCATCGACTCACCTGTTTAACGACCGACTCCGTTTAACAAAAGTTAACATAAAACCTCAAAAATGTACAAAGGAAGTCATATATCACTTCTACTAACTCGTTAAATGTCTCATGTATATCAACACCACCTCGACTCACTCGTTAGACGTCACTCGTGTATATCACGCACCGCTTTAACATCACATGTATATCAACACCACCTCGAATTACCCATTATACGTCAATCATGTATATCACATCAACACATTCGTTTAACGTCTCTTATATATCAATATCACATCGTCTAACCGCATTAATATCTCATGTACATAAATACCGCCTCAACTTACTCATTAAAACGTATGTCATGTATATCACATTGACTCATCATTTAACCTCAAATGTATATCACGTCGACTAAACAAGTTTTAGCAGTCTCATGTACATCGATACCATTGACTCACCCATTCCCCCCCCTATTTTACTGTCTTGTTAAGCAAAATCTCATCGACTCGCCCCTATAACGAACAACTCTGTTTAACATAAATTAACATAAAACATTACAAATGTATAGAGAAAGTCATATATCACTTTGAATCGCCCGTTTAACGTCTCATGTATATAACATTGGACATCACCCGTTAGCGTGAATGTATAGAATAAAAGCATCGACTACCCTTGTAAAACGTCTCGCATTTGTGCTCGATTTCACATCGAATCTACAGTTTAACATCTATGTATATCAATATCATATCGACTCATCCGTTTAACGTCTCATGTATATCAATATCGCCTCAGCTAACCCGTTTAACGTATCTTGTTAAGCAAATTCTCATCGACTCACCCGTTTAATAACCGACTCCGTTTAACAAAGATAACGTAAAACCTCGAATCTATACAAAGGAATTCATATATCACTTCTACTAACCCGTTTTTAACGTTCATCTGTTTATTCAAGACCACCGTGACTCAAATCGTTTTGACGTCATCCATGTTTATCGCGCGGACTCATTCGTTTAACATCTCATGTATATATCAATCAATATCACATCGTCTCGTCGCTTTAGCATCACATGTATATCAACACCACCTAGACTCACCCGTTATACGTCACTCATGTATATTGCATCAACTTATTCGTTTAACGTCTTGTGTATATCAATATCACATCGTCTAACCACTTTAATATCTCATGTACATTAATAAATGCTCGACTCAACCATTAAACGTCTTATCATTTGCTATATCACATCTACCCATCCGTTTAAACACTCTCATCAATAGTAATCACATCGACTAACAGTTTAGCGTCTGTGTATATTAAATACACCTTGCTAACTCAGTTATACGTGTCTTTGTTATAGCAAAATCTTACTGACTCGCCCCTATATCAATATCGCCTCGACTAACCAGTTTAACGTCTCCTGTTATGCAAATTATCATCAACTCACCCATTTAATAAATGACTTTGTTTAACAAAAATTAATGTCACAAACGTGGTTATATAGCATTTGACTCATTATTTAAATCTCCATGTATATCAATACTCACATTGTCTAAATGTTTAATTATTTCATGTTTACAGCAATATCGCCCTCGACTAACCCATTAAACGGTGTATCATGTATATATTCACATCGATCATCGTTTAAAATCTCTTGTTATATTCGCGTAGACTAACACGTTTAACGTCTCATGTATATATCAATCAATATCACATCGGTATGTGCAACCACTAATATTTCTTTTGCTACTTTCATTTATTACAGTGTAACTTTAGTTAGCGCATCATTTCTCTTATGCAACACCCTCTTGAAAATTTTGGGTCAGTCCGTGCATGTGAACCTTTCACTGAGGAAGCGATCCATGAAAATTTACATAAGTAGTCCCTTTGTTTTACCAGCTGTTAAAACATTTGTCATTAACAAACAATTATGTTTAACATAAATTAGTGTCAAACCTTGATCCGCAGTGAAGCACGGGTTAAAAACCGTCTTTGCAAAATATTTGTTTAGGTTGAATATAATATATAACATTACATAGATAGATGTGTAATTATACATGTTTTTCTCTGCTACACATAAACCGAAAAACAAGTACTATCATCACTAAGCCGCACACAAAGAAAGTAAAAGTCAAGAAAAAGACGATATTGTTTGCACACAATACCCAAGAAACTCTCTTTGGAATGTCATGAGTTCCTCCTTTTTAAATCCAACACTAAACCCCTCATCTTTCTTAATCTATTTATCATCAGTTCTTTGGGATATCTTGTTCGAAAGCTCTAACAGGTACTTTTACTTGTTTTGTTTTATTTAGTTTTTTTATATAGTTTTGGTTATGTGTTCTTTGTTGATAACATAACAATATTTTTGCTGATTTTTTATTATTTACATAGGTTAGTTAAATTTTTTGTTTTTAAGTGATTGTTTTGGTTTTAAATTCTTTGGATTGTTCTCAATGTGTTTCTTTATTTAGCGTGAACATATAATTTCCCTTAGATCCAGAACTTTTAAGAATATTTTGCAAACTACTATTGTCTAAAAATATAATTGCTCATGCGAGTTGTTTTTGGTTGTTTCTTTTGGCTTAGATGACTCGGATCCTAAATTTTCCAATGTAAGTAGATAAATATGAAATTGGTTACAGTATTTGGGAAGAAAAAGTACATCCTTTATGCCTATTCGTGTAGCTGTCTCTTTTGTGTTTGTTAAAGGGTATTTTTGTTTTTATCAGATCTTAGTACAGCTTTTTTGTCTATATATATAATGTTAGGGTTTGGCCCTATTATTGGTTCGAAGTTACTAGTAACTTGTATGCCGAAACAATGTTTGGAAATCAGTTTGTCTGCAGCTTTGAACCAGAAGCTAATCTTAATACATGAGAGGTAAGTGCACACAAACATATGCGCGTTTATATTCTCACTAAAATTATAGATTTCCATTGTTTGGAATTAATCTGTTTTTGGAATACTTGTTAATACACTAAATTGGATAGGTCCTGCATGTATACTAATCTAATAACATACTAGATGAGAGGGAAAGAGAGGTGATTCTAGAGAGAGTGGGTTGGATAAACACTTAGAGAGAGAAAGTAAACATATAAGAGAAATTTTATGGATTGATATGTGAAAAATGTAAGAACCAACCACTCTCTAAGGCAGGGAGTGGTGTTTAAATACCCTAATGAGGTCGGTCAAAGTGGGCTTACATTGGGCTTTTCATGGGCTTTTCAACTTAGCCTATAAAGGTTCCAAAATTATTAGATGAGCTTAACCAAACATTTATCTATAGAGTGAGATACTTTCATAGGATTTTCTTATTCCTTTTAATCTCCCTCTAAGGGAAGGTCACTCCCATTCTTACAAAAACTTAACCTAGCATTATATGCTTTATCTTAGTCTTGAGCTCTGTTTAACTTCAATCTTTAACATTTGTGATGTGATGTATGTGATCATTGTCTTTAGGTTTGAGCTTGTTCCATTATCTTGACTTGAATGTGATAAGTTATCTTGAACACACTTGAGATCATCAACAGCAGATCTCATTTGGCCATCTTGTAAACTTTGCCATCTTGTGAACTTGTGACTTTTGGACCGACATGCTCATACCTTTCTTGATATGTTATCTTGAAAAGCTTTAATATTGTATCTTTCTTGAGGTTCTTTAACTATAACACTTTGTCACTTCGTAGAAAGGACCGAAAGACGTTCGGTATCAGTGTACGTGACAAATAACTTCTTTGAAATTATTTGACTTTAATACTTCGTCACTTAAGAAAGACGCTACGGTATCTTAGTTGCAGAGGTCTTGACACATGTACTTGAGTTTATGTTTGTCTTTATGTTTGTTGGTGTGGTTCATGGCATTCGTGGCTATGAATAGACTCATCCGGGAATCAGTTACACCAATAGTCAAGTGTACAGCATGTTTAGGTTAGTGATAATCAACAGTTATGGACGAGAGTGACTTTGTCACTTCGTCAAATACGGTTGTAATAACCACGGTTCCCCATTGATTAGTATAAATATTGCCTATGATCAGGTAGAATTATGAGGAATCTCCTTGACAGGGTTTCGCAGCTGCACTAGCGGTTCTCATTACTGGAGCGTCTTAAAGCAGACAACACGTATGAGGGGAACCTGGAAACGATGATAGTTCATCGATTGAATAGAAAAATCGATTGAAAATCAATCGACGTGTCTCTTGCTAAAGTGGTTTTTGTGACACGTAGAGACTGTAATCATTTCAAAAAAATCATATCAATCGTCAAATTCAAAAACTGGAAACAAGTTGATTCTTATTAGAGAATCGCACATCGTTTCTTTCCAGTTGTATAAAATTTGATTTCATTATATATTGCACAAGTCACCTACCATGAGGTTATTTGATGTTGGCACAAGCGAGGATTTCCATCTGTACTATGAAATTAGATCACTCGGATGTTCATGGGCAAAATCACAAGGACAAGTGTTGGATCTTAGATATATCTTGTTATTTACATTGTATGATTAGCAAGCATTATTTGACAGTGTCCATGAATGAGATTTAAGGATGATCTAATTTGGCGCTGATCAATAGTGCACCTTTTAGTTTTAAGTATCGAAGGTTTGGAGCAGACTGCCACCTTTTTAATTATCAACTAACTCGGAGGGTGAGAAGTTGATAGTTATGTGTTGTGTAAATCTCATGTGAAATGGAAAACAAGGTCTGTGAAGACTTGAGTGGGCTAGGAGGGTTGTGCATTGGTCCACTAGGTCCATAATTACCTTCAATGTCAGACAACAGCTTAGTGTTTCTGAAAGTTTATGTATTGACCCGGTTTTTGCCTAAGTGTATGGAGGGCTTCTTTCTTTACACCCTTTATCCTTACATTTCTTTTTCATTCTTCAACCCCTTCAGTGCTTATCTAGACTTCATAACTAGTACCTTGTTGGGTTTGTTCTAGTACTAGCACCATCTTAGTCGAAACTTTTCCTAATTCTCACTTTTTCTCCTTTTGTATCATACCTAATGAATTCTACACTATCTAGTGGATATCCTTGGGTAGATCCCTCCGGTTCTGGCTGGATCATAGGATTTGAATACATATGCCTAACCGCCTTATAACTCTATAAAATTTAAGTACATGGTCGGTCTTTTGGGTATTTCATCACAATGCTTCCAAAATCATTGAAAAATTCAATCAAAGTGTTTGATATAAATATCTAAAGATTAACACTTTGAGAATTTTTCATCATCACTAAAAGCTCCCCCTTAACATGTGCATCGTAATCGTAGTACATGCTAAGTGTGGAGTGCATTGAGTCCATTTTATATGATCATATTTCAGTACAAATTAGATTCAGTTTAATCACATTTTCTCCCTTTATCCAAAATGTTAATCCATTGATATTTTGGATATCAATTGTTTAAATGTTCGAGGACAAAATGTTACATAAACACTAATAGGAACATTTTAATGCTCCCCCTCAATTTGTGAGGGTATATAAGATATTGCTGAGTAAAATAATTTGAAAAAAATTGAATTTACTAAGAAATTCTTAAAAATTTTGTACTCGAGCACATCTTAATATCACCATAAAGTCTACACTACATATATACAAATGCACAATATTTAATTATTCACAATGATTGACCTTTTTTGATGAGGACATCATATGATAAATCATATGGTCCTTTGCAGCAGCTGAAAGTCTACCTCGTACGGTCTCCCACCAACAAATTTTTCCAAGCTCTGAATAATCCTCTTGGTCTTTAGCTGTTTATTAATTGCCTGGATCATAGCTCCCGCTTTATCTCTGTCACTTTGTCTCCAGATAGTCTGTGGCAGATACTTTATCCGGATTCCCTTTAGACAATCATTAAGAGCAGTCCGAACATCATTGAGTATACCATTACTAAACTTGTGTAATTCATCAATATGCATCAATCTATTCTTCTTGTCTTTGTTATGGTAAATGAAATCTCTGGGATTGGAGTATGCTATGTAGGCTTCCTTTCGTTTAAGATCTGATCTGTACGTGTCCGTCTTTATGAGGTTGAGCTTCTTTTGGTAACTTTTAAACACCTAATTGAATAATCTTTCTACATGCCTTTAGATGGACAATACTTCTTGTAAACATTCCAAGGAGACATTAAGGCTAGGCGTTCTTTAACAGTAAGATTTGTCAACTTGCCTTGAAAAAGAAAAAGCAGCATGTCTTTGATGTCTTGTATGTGAAGCCTGTTGAAATCGCCTTCTTTGAATTTGTACAGCTTGTCATCATCTCTACGAACAGTGATCCAATCCAGATGCTTGTAATTTGCCATTACAAAACTATTTGATAGGCTTTTGTCCACAGCAAGATTTTGCGTTTAGAGTAGACATCTCAAGCAGATTCCCTGTAGCAGCAAATCCATTAGATTTTTGTTGTTTCCAACCCCAAGTGAGATTCCTCAAGAGTGCTATGCTTGTCGTAACTAATCTTTATTTGGAACTTAACTCTACATTTTGTTAGGGGACTAGATCTTTAATCCATTTGTTGTGCCGTAATCTGAGCCTTGGTCTTCATGTTCTTGAAGTTGTTTATTTTCGGCTTGAGGGACACCACACTTAGTTACGCAAGGTCGTTGTTGAAGTGAGTGATCAAAAGGAATGACTGATGACTCGAGAAATTGGGTATCAAATGGGTAATGGCTTTTGTAGATCATGCGGATATTGCTGACCTTCAGGGTTGTTCCAGTCTAATTAATCAGTGGTTGCCTTATAGACTTCTACTTCAAAGATATTTCTAGCTCCACCAGACTCTTGCATGATCCTTTCATCAGTTCGAATGTTTTGACCGGCTAATAATTTCTGGAGTCAAAGTTTACAACCTTTAAGCGGTTCATTCACAACATGCTGAGAAGTCAAGAGGAGTGTCCATCAGCTCATTAAACGACTCACGCGGATCTTCCATCTGGGCCAAAGAGCTTAGCCAAGGTTGAACAGGTCCATGAGCATCAGGCAAAGTCTTATTCCAATCACGATCGGGAGTAGGAGGTTTTGCTGGTTTCTAAAACCAATCAGGAAGCTGAGAGGTCTCTTCATCAGGTTGATCTTCAGTAACTCTTGTTTTGAACTCCTGATGTGTGGGTTCTTCCAAATCTTTGGCAGTGTGCATTGGTTCTTCTGCTTGAGCAGACTCGCCAGCAGACTTGTGATGAGATTTGGACCCTTCAGTTGACTTGCCAGTTGTCTTGGAGGTCTTTTCCTTTGGTGCACTGGTTGACTCTGGTTCTTTTCCAGCTCTTCTTCTCTTGGACCCCCGGTTTGATCCAGCGGAGGGTTCTTCATCTTTATCCTCATCATCTCGACGTCTTTTAAATGAGACAGTATCTCCATACGTGTCAAGTATGAGTTTGTCACTTTCGTAGGCGTCAACCAATGCTTTGTAGAGATTCTTCTGTTCATCAGATCTGTGGATTGACTTATTACTTTCCATCTTATCTTATATAGAATCTTTCCAGCTCAATTCAGAAAGGTTAGGCTGCTATAGCATGGTATGTCTTGATTCATTGGTGAACGAGTCAGAACCTCTGCTTTTAGTTGTTCAATCTTAAAGTCTTTTTCAATTTTTGCAAAATCTTGGAGACTTATGCTTTAACTTGTTCTTTGACTTGATCCTTGATTATTTTCTTAATGTTGTCATTAAGTTTATTGATGAAGTCTGCATTTTCAGCTTGAGCTTCATCTCTAAGTCTGTCGGACTGTAACTGAACAGCTGTTTTAATGGCTTCATGCATCTTGTTGGCAACGTACGCATCAATAATGTCAGGAATTGAAGAAACTGCTGCAGCAAATTAGTTCGTTTGCTTAAATTCTGAGAAGTTGGTTTCCAAAGTTTTTAGTCTATGTTCAAACCCGAATAAGGAACCAAAGTTAGGAAGATTTATAAAGGAGGAGCTTGGAATAGTGCTGGTGTGGTGGAACTAGTGATTTGTTGCATATGTGTGATGAGAGAAGGTGGTGGTTTGGTGAAGGAAGTAAGAGTTGTTTCAGACAAAAGAGGTGGCTCGCTAATAGTAGTACCCGGAACATATCAGTGAAGTTGATCTCAAGTGTTAGATTAATATAGAGTCAATACCTGAATCTGGACAGGGGTTGGAGGCAGTTTAGTAAACGAAGCCAGATCACACAGAAGAACTCTGCTGTTGACTTAGATTTGACCGGAGTTTTGATTCATGAGTGTCTTCTTATTACTTTGAGTAGTATGAATGATAGTGGGTGAGCATCTGTCAATTTTATATGTCTTAACTCCAGATTGACATTTACGGTCCCTATACTGTTAATCCACCTTCTTCCTCTTTCATTTGTATTTATTCATCCATCTATCTTCCTCAACATCCACACCTTGAATTTCTTCATCACTGTCTTCATCATCTATGGATTCATAATGAGAAGGCGTGTGAACCCTCATATCTGAACCCTCTTCTTGTATATCTTCTTCATTATGAGTGGAAAACTTAGGATGAACAAAGTTATCACCATCGTTGTCTGAATCAGTTTGCTTCCATATCTTCTCGTGATTATCTCATCTTATCATCATCATCTCATCCATTGTCTTGATTATCAGCTCGTATAAATTTATCATAATTATCATCATTGTCCTCATTATCATCATTGTCATCATCGTCATCATTCTTGCCTAATTCAACATCATCATCCTCTTCACTAGACTTCCAAGAGATTTGATCATCATCAGATCCATATGTCGGTACATCTAGAACCCCTGGTTTACCACCAGTTCCTTCATCTGTACCTGAGCCGCTGGCGTGAGAGCTGTAAGTTTGTATCAGGCTTCTTTTTGTGGCTAGCTTCATTTGTTCAGCTTCTATTAAAGCAGCCTCAGATAACACTATTAGACCTTTAGCTTTAGACGCCTTTGCAGGTTGCTTCTTCTTAGAAGGCCTGGCCGCCTTAGCTGAACTCTTGAGTCTTTTACCTTTAGCAGTTGAAGGAGTCTCTGTCTTGTCATATTCAACTTGCTTCTTCTTAACACTTGCTTTTGTTTTAGGAGGTTCAGCTCCTGAAGCAATGACATAGTACTCTTTGTAGGATTCAGAATCTTTAATGGCTTCATTCTTCAATTCATCAAGCAAAATGGCACCATATAGCTGTATGTCCTTATGCCTAGAGACAACCTTTATCGTGGTAAACATTAGGTCATCCCTGGCAAAGTCCCAATATACCTTGTTTCTTCTTGTAATTGATGAGTCCTTAGTCATGAAGAAGTTGACGATGACCTTGGTGAAGCTAATGAAAGTACATATCATTAAATCCTCTTACATTCTTGTTCTTTACTTGTAAACATTGTCTCCCAAGAAGGTAGGCATAGTCTACATTCTTCTTATCGTACATGCCCTAAAGGATTTGAGCTTGAGATAGGCGAAGACTGTCATATCCGGTACTTTTGCCCACTCAGACATTTGTTGATAACCGCAGCAAATGATCTCCAAGGTTGATGCAACTTGTTGACATTGACATCGATGATCATTTTAATCTCACCACTGTGACCAAGATCTCTTAGAAATGTGAGGATTGCCTCTTCAAAGGGTAGTTCCTCGAATTGCTGATTAGGGAGTTTAGGGCATATTTGAAGCATTTCTCTGAAGTACTCAAGATTCACAATATGTTTCTTATTGTTCATCTTGAAACGAATCGAGTGATGATGAACTGTAGCAGTGGCCCAAAACTCTTGCATGTAAATTTCTGGAACATCCGTTGTGATTTGGAATGCCTTGTAAAAGGGAGTGAGTTTCAAAACATCATAAACCACTTGAAGAGTTGCTGTTTTAGAGTTGACTTCTGAGCTTAGTCGAAGATTAATTTTGCCAATCTTGAGTCGGTTGGCAGGAGCAACTAAAGCGTCATCCAATGCAGTCTGTTCAGCTTTCGTGGTATCCATGGTTCTGCTTAAGAAAGAATCAATACAGTTTTTATATATAATTATGTGAACGTTTTATTTTTCATCATGATGTGAAAATTGAGACCTTTAAGACTTTTAGCACTTGAAGAGATATATTCCTTTGAATAGCAACTTAGATAGACTTATGAGCTTAAGGAATTAAGGCAACTTCTTTGACAATTTAGGAATCGTGGTTTTTTCTAACTAGTAGAGATTTAAGATAACCTAAGTTGTATTTTAGTTAACCTTGATATTACCTTGCTAATAAGACTATTTTAAACTGAGTTATATAGCATAATTAACCAATTTTAATTAGCCGACTAAATTAAGTTTTAGTTTTCCTTCAAATTGAAATTTTGATCTTAAGTGTTTTTGGTCTATATCTATTAGATTGGTTCCTTAAAGATTTCACTAGATCGAGTTGTTTAACCTATTTTACCTTAATTAGATAGCATAATTAACTAATTTTAATTAGCCTGCTAAATTAAGTTTTACTTTACCTTCAAAGTTGAATTTTAATCTTAATGTTTTTTTGTTTAAACTAGAGAATATCTATGCAACACCACAATTTTCAATATCATTATAGTCCATTTATGACATAGCAGGAGCTTCTATATCGGAAGGGTTTAATTATTTGGTGTCACCTAAATGAGTTGCAAGATTCAGGTGGTGAGCGTAGTCTGATTTAAATTATCTTACTAGATTGGGACCCAAAGAATTGGTTTGTTCGGTTTCCAAAGAGCGTGACAGATCAGGGGTTACAAAGAACATGATTAGATCGGTTCCCATATACAATTAACTAGATCGGTTCGTAAAGGAAACGACTAGATCGATTCCTAAAGGAACTGACTAGATCGGTTCCTGAAAGAAAACGACTAGATCGGTTCCTGAAGGAAGCGACTAGATCGGTTCCTTAAGGGAAACGACTAGATCGGTTCCTAAAGGAAACGACTAGATCGGTTCCTGAAGGAAGCGACTAGATCGGTTCCTTAAGGGAAACGACTAGATCGGTTCCTAAAGGAAACGACTAGATCGGTTCCTGAAGGAACTAACTAGATCAGTTCCTTAAGTAACTTTAACTCGTTCGGTTCCCAATGCTTTTATTTAAATCGGTTTACAAAGTATTTTATCTAGTTCGGTTTGGCGCATAAATAATTCACAAGACATGATTTTTTGCATTCAAGATGATCATTTTCCTTTTAACATCATAGAGATATCATTTAGACATAATTCTAACACCATTTATCCACTGATTCATCAAGATTTTTCAAAACACGAACACTTTCACACATTTAGCATATTTATACAATTAACTATGGACAAGGGTGCGTTTTATTGGCTCAAACACATTCGATAATTGATAAACATGCAATCAAATATAAAACCCATCAAGATTTAACATTATCTCCCAAACCCCCAAATTTTCGAGCATACAATCAGACATAACTCATTCATATGATAACCATTTACACAACTGATTTACACGAGTTCACATGACACCTAAACAAACAAAACCCATCAACTAATTTGATGTTTTAACCAATTTTGAAATTCAAGAACCCTAATTTGATAATTAGAGATTTTGAAATCAATCTTGGATAAAATTCTAATTTCTTTGAGACGTGAGTAGTTTAAGTGAATGAGATCATTTTTCTAATTGTACCATAATCGAGTTAACAACTGGAGATGATGATCGATCGAGAGAGAGTGTGAAAATGTGAAGTGTGTGTGTTTGTGTAAACAGGGAGCGGGTTGGGGTGGGAAGGGGTTATTAAAACAAATTTGATTGTAACACATTTGGCCCCTCAAGTTTCAACTCTTATCAATTTTGCATAATTAAGTTTTATAAGGCATATACAAGTTAAACAAATAGCACAAAGAGTCCCTAATGTTTACACTATCATACCTATAGACTTAATTTTTGCAAAATTACTCCCTAATAGGCATAAACACATAACATATAAGGCACATGAAAGCTAAGCTCAATTATCTTTCCTTAAATGATATTCCGTTATTTGTTTAAAACCTTTTTCCAATTAAGCTCATGATTATTATGAAGAAGATTTTTTTGACATTTTCTCCTCCTCAAACAGTGACCCGTTTTCTATTTAAAGAGTTGTAGTCATTGTTTGAGAAGTCAAATGTCTCTGAGAAAACATTTTCTGATGAAGGAATGTTATATCTTAGAAAAACAAACACCAAAAATAAGATTTCTCTTATTTTAACACATAAGCGCACTGACACGTACACTTATGGAAATATAGAAAGCACGAGTTGTGATGCAAAGTAATCACAAGCCTTTGCATGGTCATAAAGTAGACCATTCCCGAGAATAAATTTTCATTGAGAGGTCACGTTTTCTTTTTGAAATACTTGCCTTTAAGATGATGACCGGGTTGCTATCTGAAATAATAGCAAGCCATTTGGCTTGTTTTGAAAACATTTGAAGCTTCTACTCGAACTTCATTTACAGCCTCGTATCATTATTGAATGACATTTCTAAGACCTTAAATGTTATCGATTTTCAGAAGACATGCCATTATTACCTCTTTTTATGTTTTTCTCATTTTCTTAATCTTTTTCTTTGGTTTTATGAATATTATATTTTTGTATTTTGTTTTTATAAAAATTTTCAGAAAAATGAAAAATCTTTTTG
>BQNB010124368.1:7437-19951 GCA_026074375.1 Tanacetum coccineum
AACATAGGGGCTGCATGTGCCAATTTTTAAAACTTGATAATTAATGACAAAGTTCCCTCCAAAATTACACTTCTTCTTCGTTTCAGAGCAGATTTGATGCATCGACCTGGCGCGAGCAACAACAATTGAGGGAAGAAATTAAAGAGCTCCTTAATCGCGAAGAGTTAATGTGGAAACAACGCAGTCGCATCCAGTGGCTTAGTGATGGTGATAAGAACACGCGTTTCTTTCATTCTCGTGCCAGTAACCGACGAAAGAGAAATAGTATATTCAGACTAAAAGACCAAGATGGGCGGTGGATAGACAATGAGGAGGATGTTGGTACGATTGGGTTAAAAACCCGAATCTTGTCACTGTATAATTGCTAGCTTCTTGCTAGTTTTGTTTCAATAAAATTGTTGTTCAAAAAAAAAGTCTGTCCAAGAAATACATCATAGCCGAGACCATAACATGTACTTTCACGGCTGTCTTATTCATTTTGTTCGTGAGCTATTTACGGTGGAAAAGTAACAGAGCAAATAGGGGCAAGATTGTCAAATGGGCGTTGCCTAAAGACATTCAACTTGGTATAGCTAGTGTTGATCAACAATTAAAAGTCCACAAATTTGAGGAATTAGAGGAAGCTACTGTTGGAAATTTTAATCCATAAATCTTTGTTAAAGGGGCTGCAGAATTCTAGGATGGGTCAAAAGCCCACAAAACTGACCCAAACCCATTAGGTTTAGTCAGACAAACGGTTATAAGTGAAAAGGTACGTTGTTTGGTTTCTGTAAACCATCACGACCCTTCATTCACACCGATTAGATTACTATATATATGATAGGATTCTGTAAATCAATTGTAACCTTTCACTTTTATATATCAGAAATTCATAGAAGGGTTCACCCCATATCTTCTTTGTTCTTTTTATTCTTGTATGATGATGATTATAAACATGATGCTTGTTTGATCATTGATATTCGATCCTGGAAACCCATGAATCACACCTGTTTATCAGTGGTATCAGAGCAAAGGGATCAAACAACACAACAAATCATGTTTCAATCATCATTCAAGATTCAAACTGCGTTCTTTTCTTTTAAAGAAGACGCAACCATGGATGCTATTTGAAGAAGAAAGAGATGTCGAATTAAAGAAGAAACTTTAGAACCGGTTACAACACCAATCCGGTGTTTAACCAAGAAGACGACGAATCCGTCAAGAAAACTGCAAGGGTGCCCAAGGAAGAACACGACACTGTTCTTTGTGTAACACCCCCAAAAATCAGGACAACGCAGCGGAATGGTAAGGTTGGGGTGCTACTTCAGGGCACAAAACACAAGTCACGGAAAACGACCTTAAAATAGACGTTTTAAATAAAGTCATATTCTATTTAATAAAAGATCAGAGTTTGGCATACAGGTTTCATTTATAATTATTTAAAAACACATTGTCAAAACGTTTTGTCAAAATAGTACTCAAGTTATTAAGCCTTCATATATATATATCCGGGACTCGAATGCTCCACTGCTCCACTTGCAAATATAACCTGATAATACATGTTAACCTTCAACAATAATGTTGGTGAATTCATAGGTTAGTGAAAAAAGCAATATGAAATAATTTAAGAAATATTTCAGAACGAAAAAGAAAAGTAGCGTTCAACATTTAAAAGTGTTATATTTACGAAATCCATCGGAAATCCAAGTGGTGTGATTCAGTAAATCAAGTAAGTATTAAATGTGGACCACAAGATGAAGTATAATGGGTGGCTAAGTTACATATTCCGATGTCCAAAACAAGAATGTAGACAAGAGAACACATTCAGTCAAGTCTAAGTATTTATTATTGCACTAAGCTCATGGACACCGATCCTTAACGTACTTCATATCATAATTGGGATTGCCCCACAAAAGTAATATTGGATGCTTGCACAACTCCAGGACACCTCTAAATGTTTAAATGCACCTGATCAAAACTAGGGACCCAAGGAAAGGTGGGGTTTGTTCTAGTCCGATAGATATATCCATAAAACACTAGCGCTCACTATCTATTATTAGCTATTGACGGTTCATGATAAAAATAGGGACGTCCGGCGTAATAAGGTAACTTAGGATAATAATCAGGCAAGTAATCTGGATGCATACACTTTGAGAAAATCACTTGTGTCATATAGTTGAAAATCATTATGTCTAAATAAAATTCACGGTTTCAAATATAGGTATTCACGATCTCAAATCATGTAGTAAACAAATCAAGCTTTAGTAAAATAATCATGTAACGCTTACGTATTAGAAATCAATAAGTTCGCTTTGTAAAACGAGCATGTATTCCCCTCGCGGGTTTATAAAACATTGAAAAGATTGAAATGCGAGACTATGAACTCACAGTATCGAAGGTAATTGTACTGTAGATAAAAAATATGTGTGTTTGTAAAAGAGAACATGTTTTTCTCCCCCACACAGTTTAAAAAACATAGTTAAAATGGGCTATGAAAACTCACCTTGACGTTGAGAGCACTAGAAGAATGCAAATATGGACAGCACTAACGGTGAACGGAACGGCTTGGAAAGAAGTTTGCAGCTTACTTAACGCTAATGAAGATCAATTAACTTGGGTTGATGACATTAGGGTTTTACCGATGGATGAGTACATCAAACGTGATGCGTTGATAAAGGATTGGGATTACAATGTTGGATGAGTTTTTGGTGGATGGTTAAATAAAATATCGAAAATAAACACACGCAAAGTGTGTAATTATTCGTATATATTTATTACATATGAAAAATATGAACAATTATAGTAATTATTATGGTGACGTTTATAATTAAGACAAACATTCAAAAGGATAATTCGTCCAGTATATATTTACTTTACAAGTATTTTTATAAGAAACGTTGTTAAAAATAATAGTAATATCTAATTCGACGAGTTTTCAAAGTCACCAATTAAATTAATAAAAAGTTGTTGCGTAAAAGAAAATTGCACGTTTTAAAGCTACGAGTTATATAAGATGATCTGTTTAATGACTTTACAAAAGTTATAGTTGGGGAATTATAAATAAACATTTTATAATTTAGTAATTCGATTAAGCGTTGTAACTAAAAATAGTTATGATTGTTTATATAAAGTATAGTTTCAGTCTTTATTTACCGATTTATTGTAAAAATACACTTTAATAATCATAAAAACTAAATTTAACTTTGTCGTTTTATCTGTTTCATAAAATAATAGTAAACTTTTTGAAAGTTACTAAGTATAAGGATTTTTAGAAATTTCGGCATGACCTTGCCGTTTATACGACGTTTCCATTCTACAAAACTCAACGTTTTCCTATTTTCAATCAATCCGTGTTGCAAATTGACCTTGCTTATTTATTATATAAATATAAACGAAATCAACGAAATTTTAAAAAGACAAATATAACATACCAAAACACCCTCATGGGGTCGTTCAAACCCAAACCAAACGGTCCCTTATATAACGCTGTTATAAGCTGAAACAACGCACCCTTATATGCTGTTTTTAAACCAAACGCACCCTATTGGTGCTACTGACCCAAACAGCCCCATTAGGCAGTTAGATGCAAATCCAAACGCACCCTTAAGGCTGTTAAGCCCATAACCAAACGCCCCCTTACAGCAGTTTTTAAACGCGGAAACAAACACTCCTATATCGCCATTACACGAACCCGAAAACCCATTACCAACAAGAAAAAGAATAAGATAGAACAACAACACCAACTTTAATTTGTTATAGTTTTTACAAATTATTGACCCATCCAAACTTATAAATAACAAATAAAAAGTAGGATTGGTGAGGGTGGTGCTTTTTGTAGCTTTTACGGCAGCGACGACGTGCGTCGGCTGGCGTCGGTAGCGGTGGGGGGGCGTGGTGGCGTGAAGAGTGGCGTCGGTTGGCTGGTAGGAGTGGTGTACGGCAGTTGTAGGGTGGCGGTGAGTTTGGTGAGTGAGATGGTGGTGTTCGGCTGTGGTGTGTTGGCAGCGGCTGGAAATGGTTGTGGTGGAGGTGGAGAGAAGGTGGTTATGGTGGTTGTTGTGGAGAGGGCGGCGGTGGCGAGATGGTGACGATGGCGAGTGGTGGCGCGTGATGGTGAGGATCGGGTAGATCCGGAGATGAGAAAACTTTTTATGTTTCGGTCGGAAAACCCGCCGGAAAACTTTTCCGGCGGCGGCGGTATGGTGGTCGGCGGCGGCGGCCGGCGGGGAGGGTGGCCGGATTTTTGGGGAAGATGGAGGAGGGAGAGAGAGTGTATTTGTGTGTGTGTATTAAGATGGAAATGAAATGAATAATGAAATGAAAATTTTATATATATAAAAGTTTTAAAATAAATAGAAAGTTTATAATAGTATAGGGTTTAAATCGTAAATATTTAACGTAGTTTTTATAACTTTCGGTTCGGGACATAATTTTGAGCGGACCCTTATCGGACGATTTCTACACACGAATACTTTCGCCCATTATTTTCCGAATCATTTTTCTGATAAAAATGAGTATTCACTTGACTAATTTTCGTAAATGTTTCATAAAATTTATATAAAACGTTTAATTATTTATTTTGTCTATTTCCGATAAACTGGTCCGTAAAATGATTTTTAATTTCCATAATTGCATTTTTTAACCAACACTTTCGATTAACAGAATATTAATTTAATAAATATTTTTATTAAATAATTTATGATAATTAAATATAAATTTAATTATTTTTGGGTCGGTACGCGTTGTGTTCAAAAAATTTTAGCGAGGGCATTTTCTCAGTCCCTTCTGACTGTTTCCAGGGTCTCGGTTAAAACTGTGAAAAAAGTTGTGTCGATATATCGTTTTACATCAAATTGCTGTAGAGTCCGAGTTTGTGGGAAAAAGTGATTTAGTGGGTCGTTTTTGTATAAGTCAGCTTTAAAATAAATTTTATAAATCAACAAAGTGTAATAAATTAATTGATGTATTATTTATAAATATTGTTCCGAAAATTTTGCGGTTGTTTACACTTTGCATGACTACATGAATTGTAGGAAAGAGGCAAATTATCTATTTGAGAGCATTTCAATACAATAAGATTTTTTGATGATAATCAAGCACAAGAAAAGATAGAACAGTTTTGGAAAGGGAGAGAAGAGTTTCAAAATAGAAGACATTCAAGCTTTATTAAATCCAGATTTATAGGGTTTTGAAGAAGGCATAAGAACAATAAGATTGAAAGGGCACAAAGATTTATAGATTAGGGGGGGAATCTGTTGGAAATTTTAATCCACATCTTTGTTAAAGGGGCTTGCAGGAATGTTTGGATGGGTCACAAAAAGCCCACAATACTGACCCTAAAACCTTTAGAGTTTAGTCAGACAAACGGTTATAAGTGAAAAGGTACGTTGTTTGGTTTCTGTAAACCATCACGACCCTTCATTCACACCGATTAGATTACTATATATATGATAGGATTCTGTAAATCGATTGTAACCTTTCACTTTTATATATCAGAAATTCATAGAAGGGTTCACCCCATATCTTCTTTGTTCTTTTTATTCTTGTATGATGATGATTATAAACATGATGCTTGTTTGATCATTGATATTTGATCCTGGAAACCCATGAATCACCTGTTTATCATTCTACCTCCTAACATAAATAAAACTCTAATTACCCTGATTCCAAAAGTATCGAAACCCGAGTCCCTTAAAGACTTACGTCCAATCAGTCTATGTAATGTTCTTTACAAAATTATCTCAAAGGTTTTGGTTAACAGGATAAAACCAATCCTACCTCGCATTATTCAAGAGAACCAGTCAGCTTTTGTATCTGATCGTGTTATAACTGATAATGCAATTGTAGCATTTGAAGTTCTACATTGGCTAAAAAACAAGAAAAATGGAAAAAAGGGTCATTAGCACTTAAGGTTGATATGAGCAAAGCGTATGATAGAGTCGAGTGGCCCTTTATTCACTCAGTGCTAAAAAAGTTTGTTTTTCCAACACATTTTACAAAACTGATTATGACTTGTGTATCGTCGGTTACCTTCTCTTTTAATATTAACGGGCAAGTTTTAGGTCATGTGGCACCGACTAGAGGTCTTCGTCAGGGAGATCCTATTTCGCCCTATCTTTTTATCATGTGTGCAGAAGTTTTATCATCTATGATTAGGAAATCAGTTACAAAGTACAATATTCCGAATCCAAAACAAGTAAATTTAGACAAGAGGAACACATTCAGGCAGTCTAAGTAATATATTAATATGCACCTAAGCTCATGACACCGAAAGCCTAACTAGATTTTGAGATACTCAAATGTATAGGATGCTTGCCCACAAACCTAGAAAGTACTCCCAATGTTAAATTCACCCGTATCAAACTAGTGACCCAAGTAAGGGTGAGATTGTCAGCCCCTATAGATCATATCAACAACCTCGCGCTTACTACAATACAATTAACTGTTCATGATAAATAGAGACTTCACGTCAATAAGGTAACTTAGCATAATATTCAGGCGAAATCTGGATAGCATACACTTTGTAAACACTTTGAAAACACTTAGGAAAAAAAACACTTGTGTCCAATAGTAAAACAAGCAATGTAATTCAAAAATTCACGGCTTCAAATATAGGTATTCAACGATCTCAAATCATGTAGTAACAAATCAAGCTTTAGTAAAAATAGTTAGGTAACGCTTTACGGAAGAAAATCAATACGTTTTATGTAGTAAAACGAGCATGTATTCTCCACCCCGAAAACAGTTTATGAAACAATTAAAAGAGAAAATGTGGGTTATGAAACCTCACAAAGTATGAAAGGTACTTGTACTGTAGTAAATATAATGAGTTTGTAAAGAGCATGTATTCCCCTCGCGGGTTTATAAAACATTAAAAAGATTGAAATGCGAGACTATGAACTCACCTTGAGTGAATGGAAATCAACAAGTATTCAAAATAGAAAATGCGTCACGAAGGAATCCGAAGGCAACCTAATCCAATATAGGTCGAAAAATACTAAACATTTGATTATTTATAGTTCGTATAGCTCATCATACTTATCCGTAGTGGTGCTATCATAATTAAGAGGACGTGTAGTTGAACTTATGAGGGAAAAAGCTAGGACACTTTAAATCGTAAAATCCAACAACTCGTCGATACGCCACCCCGAAGAGGCCCACATATTGTAAACTCCCTGTAATATAGTCACTTTGATTAAACCACATATAGGTCTATATAGGTCAATCACCATCTAATTGTGTTTGTGAAATAATGATTAAATCCCATTTGATAAATAAATGCCATGTATTAAAGCTCGTATAATCGTTAAATAGTTCAATCGCCTTTGTAAAAATAACATTTATAAAGTTTAAACAGTATAAATATTATTAAGTTGATTCCACAATGTTTCGCAAAAATTTATAAAAAAACGAACCAACACTATTCATCTCAGAAATAGTGGTCTAGTTTACAAAAATATACATCCGAAAATTAGAAAAACTGCAGGTTTTAAGTAAAATGCCGTTCCGTCACAACTTGTATTTTTAACATTTCTACTCAATCAGACCCTAAGGCCCTCGAAAATGAGCTTCGCAGCTGCTGAATCGAGCAACAGTTTTTCAGCTTATATATATTATGTTCGATAACTTTCTGAAACGTCAGTACTACTCGTTTTAACTCCGTTTTTATGATTTCTTTCGAGTACGTCTTCGTAAATTAAAAAGTTTTATAATTATTTACCAAAAATGTAACTGTTGTGAACAGTAAATTTTTTATAAAATTATGTTTTATAAAAGTTTAATTACCGTATAGACTCGTAAACTAAGTATTTCTACGTTATAGAATCCGTTTTCGAGTTTCTTACCTTTTGGAATCGTCATGATGTTGTAGAATTTATAAAAAGATAAAAATAGATATGTTATTTACACAATTTTGGACAGAAACTTGGTGTGACTTGATAACTCCAGTTTTCATGATAAAATCCAAAAAGGTGATTTATTTATATAGAACATGTAAACACATAAAAATGAATAAGTAAAGACTGAAAGGATTTTTAGATAACCTTAATAGATGTGTTGATACCAAAGTATCTAAACCCTTGTTATAGATATAAAACCAAAGCTTGAAATTATGGAAACCATAGATTTAGGATATAAAACCTTAATCTTAACTTTCTTTGCTTACAATACTAGCAAATGTAACACGGCTTTCAAACACCCTTAGTTATATCTAGAAATGATGTGTATGGCTGCATATGTTGAAGAAAACTTTTGTTTATGATTATGTAAAGGAGGATTTGTTTGCCGGAGAGCTAAGGAGAGAAAGATAGAGTTTTGTGAAAATTTTACTATGTGTTTTATGCTTTGAATCACTAGTATAACATGTAAATATAGATAATATTGGACAAAACTTCTCAAGAAGGTCAATGGTCCCAAAAGGAGGGGGAATTCGGTCAAGGGGACAATGGGAGGGTTTTGGGGAAAGTCTTGGTTTCTTGTCTTGAGTCAAAGTAACAAACTAGCTAGGTTTTAATTGCAAGATAGATGTACATTGACCAAGTGTAAGATTTTTCTTATAAAACCTTGTATAAATTGCACTAATTTCGGCACATATATGCTATATATGATATATTTTTGTAACTTTTATGTATTGGGTATAAATATGGTGTATTTGGGTTGAAGCGTAGATAAATTTTAGTGGTTCCGAGAATGTCTAATCGTATTTATTTGCGAAACGTAACCAATTTATGTAATTTTTAAAATTAAATATAAAAAGTTGATTATTACTTTCGCAAAAATAATATATTGCTTGCTTGACGAAAACTTTAATTCGTTTGGTGTCCGTTTACATTAATTGATAATTTATAGCTTACGCGATTTAACTTAACTAAAAAAATTAAGAAGTATAATGTCATACGAAAAAAAATAATATATTAGTAAAATAATATGACGTTGTAAAATGACCTGAAAATACTAAATGTTACAAATTTTATTTTTATTTTTTTACAATCCACAATATTCGCGTCAACATCGCAAGTGATTAATGGTTCATGATTAAATGATATTGGCAGTAGAGGTAAACTTAGGCAATAATATATCAGGATAGCATACAGTTGGAAAATACTTGTATTCATGGTTTATAGCATGTATCCCCCCACGGGGTTTGGAAAAACATATAAAGGTGGGACTATGAACTCACCTTGATAAGGTAGTTGATTGATTTGAAATTTAATTCAAATAGAAGTAAACAGCCTCGTCACGCAACCTGGGGTAATATGTCAAGTCTTAGTTTGATTGTTTCAAAACTTTATTATAATAAGTTTAACGTAAATGATTTTGGGTTTATAAGTTTGAGAAAACCTCTTATCACTGTTCGGGCGATCATAATCCAGAGGTCACAGTAGAACGTATGAGGACGAGGACACATAAATCGTAAATCCACAAACTCGCAAAACGTCTACCCAAATGAAAACCCCTCACATGAAACTCCCTAGTAACGTGATACGTTATAGTTAAATGATAAGATTTTATCATTTTAAGTTTCTTCAAAAGCTAGTAGATGATAAATTATGTTAAATATATAACATAATTGTTTTATAATGTTTCGATCGATGAATGATAACGACAAATATTGTAGGGTTTATAATAAAATTCAGTTTTATATTATTTTAAATATATTTTTATAATAAATATATATTAATATATAAAAAAATATTACATTTTATAGCTTTAAGAATTCAAAAATGACAATATATACCCTTGGTGTATATATTAGTTTACAATATAATCCCTTTATATATGATTTTAAAACATTTAACCCTTAACTTTCAAGTATGGCAAAAAAACCCCTAAAGTTTAACCTTAGGATAATTACATTTTTGGTCCAAAAAGTTTATAAGTTTCAAATGTTACAATATATACCCTTATGCATGAAATGTTTTGCGTTTTTAGTCCAAATTGGTATTTTCGAATTTGATTTCATTTTGCTTTTAGCTTATAACTTATTACTATAAGCTAAAATAAGTAAGTTTTACGAGCTTGAAGCTTATGAAAAGAGATTATGATCTTAAAAATCTAAAATGGGCACGTTTGGTTTAGAAACAATAACCCGATGGGTTAGGGATTTTAGGATTAGTTTTTAAACTTACAAAAATGATAGATTAGCTTATTAAATCAGCTTATGGCTTATAGCTTATTAGGTTCATGAAAATAGCTTTTTAGGGCTTTTAGAGTGCGTTTGGTATAGGAAAACCAAATGAGTAAGCTTTAGGGTTTAAGGGTTGATTTCATGAGATCATAAGGATGTATAGGAGCTGATATATAATCTAAAACAATACAAGAGCTTATTGAATGAGTGAAAAAGGCTTACTAGTACACGAATTGATGAAATTGGTCAAAAATGATGAATATGGATTGAACACTTTTGTGAATGAATCAAGAACCTCTTTTCTCTTATTCTTTGGTTCCAAAATAGCTTAGAGATCTTTCCTTCCTTTCCTTAGCTTGGCTAGAACATGATTTTAAGGTAGTTTTGAGTTTGAATGGTGAATTATGAAAGTGTGTATGTATGCGAGTATATATAGGGTATAAACTTAGAGTGGTGACCAAGTTAAGTGGAGTGGTGGCCAAGGTGCTGTAGAGTAGTGACCAAGTAATAACTAGGGTGAATAAGGAGGGCTAGTAGGTAGCTTAAAGAGGTGTAAGGGTGTGAGAGGGTTCGGTTATCAAAGGGGGGACAAGGTGGTTACTTGGTGTGCAAGTTTGTTTAAGTAGGTGATTCATAGAGGTGCTTAGGTGCTAGGGTGGTGACAAGGTGCTGAAGGTGGCTAGCAAGGTGGTGAGTCATGGTGAAGTTAGGGTGGTTGCTTGGTTTAAACTTAGTTCGAGCTAGTTAGGAGGTGCAGGTTCATTAGGGTTTTCGGGTTAGGGTTTTAATTTTTTGGACGAGTAAGGGCTGAAATGGAGGGAAAGAATGTTTAGCATTGGAAGCTTGTAACATGTACTAGAAAGGTTGTATGAAATACCTTAGAAAATTGGAGGGAAAATGGCTAGTTTGAATGTTATGCATTGCCGGGTTGTACCATGGGTTTAAAGGAGTTGTACATTGATTTAGGAGGGAAAAGATATTTAAAATTTATGCATTGTACCCTTGTACACATGACTTGAAAGCTTGAACGTTTGTATTTTATGTAAACATTACATATAGTTAGGGTTTTGATATAAACGTTAACGTTTAAAGTCCGTTTTGATATAACGTTATGGAAAGTACGTTAAATAGATAACCTATGGTAAAATGGTGATTAAAACATATTGCTTGACATATTATAACGTTTACTTAATATAAACGTTCATGAAATTGGCATTGGTAGGTTGCGTGAGCTCGTTTACTTTGGTTATGCAAATTACGTTGCATAGAGATGGAATAAAGCAAAAATCTTTCTATGAAAATGGTTGCATCTAATTTAATAGATGGAAATTACACTGAGGAACATTGCATCTAATTTAATAGATGGATAAGTACATAGAGGAAAATTGTGGGTTGTTATACGTTCAAACCCTAGACCATTCGCGCTTCCTATGTAGTTGCGATATCAGGGATATTATAGAGTATGGTTTCGTAATAGGGTAGGGCAAAACCTTAAGCCTTACCACGAGATACCTTGAACCGTTAGTGATATGCCTTGCAAGTAAATAGTACTTTTTCAAATTTCATCATTGATAAAATTTTAACTCTTTAATTTAGAAAACACATTATAAACCTATTGAATTGCAAGTCTCTTCGTGGGAAGTTAAGGTATGAGCCCCAACATTATAGATAACCACACCCGATTGACTCATAAGACTTCGCAATCAATAGTCTATCATAAATCTTATTTCATAATTATTAGTCATGTCTATATTTTTCTTTTTCGAAAAACTCTTTTGTTTTTACACAAGTCAATAACTTATAAAAACAAACAATAAATATAAACAACTAATACACATAACATTTATTTAAACACTCAACAATTAACACATGCAAATCATAAAACGATGATCATAATTATCGAATAATTAAAATTATGTACATATTCACATAAGGCTCCTTCTTCTAATGAATCGGGCCACATACATCGATATAATTGATTGCGTAAACCTTATATAAACATATACCACATAGCACATAAAAGCTGATTGACAATTTCAGTCGACTTCAGGCCCCGACAGGACTAGCTAAGGTCTTCTCCAGCTTTTGTAGTAAACTACAAAGTTGTAGCCTACTGAGTCATGGATCTACCATAAAAATTTCAGAATTTTTCGACTTAATATGAATATCTTACAAAAATTTTAGTGATAGGGTGTCAAACAATCCGAAAACTAAAAAAACTCAACCTTTTATGTCTATTATAACTTTTTATCATCGATTTGCATGACGAACAATTAACAATTAATCAAGAACGCATATATCATATATCAATCCATGATAAACATGCATGTGTTTATCATGGATAACCAATTAACAATTAATTACTAGTAAAACCGATCAATTAACCAATTAAACTATTGAATTTTAACA
>BQNB010124369.1:0-19951 GCA_026074375.1 Tanacetum coccineum
GCCATAATTTGGCATTCTGGCTAAAACATTGACAAGAGGTACGTTGATTCGAACGGCTCGAATCATATCAGGAATTTTCCATATTGAGCTTCCATTTTTTCTTTTCTGAAGCGTTGAGGATATGGGATTCTTGGTTTATATGGTTTAGGTATCAGAGTTTCTTTTACTGGTTCAGGAGTCTTTGGTTTAGGTTGAGGTGCAGATTCTTCTTCATCATCCTCGCTATCGAAATTGATAAGGGTCTCATGATCGTTTTGCGTTTCAGATTTGTTTTGTTGTTTGTTTGGATTGACAGGTGAATCATAGGTTTTACCACTTCGTGTAAATACGGCATTTAGGTGCTAATTTTGAGCTTGTGGTCGTTGATAAAGTTTAGATGAGTTACCTTTTAGGTTTGGTTGAGTATTACTGGGAAGAGATCCAAATGGTCAAGTAGATTGCTTCTCAGCAAGCCTGTAGAATTTGGATTCAAGATTTTGCATTGACGCTTGATGATTTTGATGATGGTTTCGAGGTGGCTTTTAAAGTCCATAAATGTTTCTTTGACAAAAGCGTTGGTGGATTGTTGAGATTTTATGAAATCGTTTAGATGTCTTTAAACATCATAAGGTTTATCATTAGAGTTTGATCGGTAATTGTCTCGACTATAATCGTTTCTTCCGCTTGAATGCCAATTATCTTGATTTGAGTCACGGTAATCATTGTAAAAACAAGTACATCGGAAGGTTTGCATGAATTTTGCTTCTGCTTTAGGAGTCATGGGTTGGTCATCTTCATCATAGTCAGATATAGGGTTTGAACGAGATTTCATTTCTTTGTACTGAGCATCCATTTTCATGGTCATGGCATCCATTCAGGCCATAATTTTGTCAGTGTCAGAATTACTGGAGCCTTCATCGGCAAAAGCGACAGTTTTCTTTAGAGATGATTTAGATTTTTGGTGCTTAGCCCAATCGAGCTTGAGTAAGACTTTGTCTTCGAGAATTTGATAAGCTTGGTTTGGTGTTTTATAGAGGAAAATACCACCATCTGCGACATTTAGAGCTTCTTGAGTTGTTTCACTAAGATCGTGATAAAAGATTTTAATGATATTGCCCTTGGATAGGTTGTGACCATGGCAGTTTCTGAGCATTTCTTTCATACGGAGCCAAGCATCGGTTAGAGTTTCATTTTCATGTTAGGAAAAGGCTCGGATTTCTCCTAAGAGTCGGTCGAATAAGGCTGGGGGAAAGAATCGGCTGATAAAAGCGGTGCGAAGTTCATCCCAAGTTTCGATAGTTCCTTCGTTGAGTTCATCCAACCAGGTTTTTGCTTCTCTAGTAAGAGATAGAGGAAACATCATTATACGAACAGCTTCATTTTTGGTGTCTCTGTATTTAAACATATCACATATTCTGAGAAATTTGTGAACGTATTTGTGTGGATCGGTTTTAGTTCTACCATCAAATTGGTTTCCTTTGATGAGGGTTAAATGGTTACCTTTAATGGCAAATTCGTTTGCGGTTTCAGGAATGGTGATTGCGGAACCAGGAGTCAGAGCGACAACACGGTCGGCAGCCCACATGGGTTCATCGTCCATGGGATTATAGTTTTCAAGGATATCAAGAAAGTGACGGAAGTAGTTGATGTCAAGAATCAAAACGTAAACAACACGGGGTTGTTCAGGTCTTTCGTTTCTTCGTTCGAATGGGACTCTTCTGGCTAATTGGCGAAGTCTACGGTTCAGAGTTCTTTCAGGTTCAGCAAGTGGTTCAACAAGTTCATAATTAGAAGCACGTGTATGCATCCAAGGAAGATTTTTGGTTGTTTTTTTAGAACGTTTTTTGGAAAAAAACGTGTGAATGCAGAAAGTGAAGTGCACTTTCTGCACCGAAAAGTACAAAATGTATATTTTTGATTCAGTTTGCTAGAAAATTCTATGACGATTTTTCGAGAAAGAAAACAGTTAAAATCTGTTTCACAATATGATTATAGAACAGCTTTAATAATCAAATCCCCGGCAGCGGCACCAAAAACTTTGATATGTTTCAAAAGCTTTAAATTTATAAGTCTAAAATACCGGATCATGAAATGGAAACACACGGGTAAAAGTATAACTCACGTATGTAGTATAACATTTTTAGGTAAGACCAGGTCGTCCACAGGGATTTGTTTATGTTCGAATAATTAAAGGAAAACAGGCTTAAACAATTTTAATATGAATAATGATGGATTCAATAATGGAGAACAATGACTACTCGGATAGTTTCATATAATTCATAAGCAATGGTGATGATTACGATCTCAAACTTGGGACTGATAAACTTATAAAAAGGATTTCTCGTTAGAAAACGTTTTCACAAATTAACTTGTTTAACTTAAGACTTGTATCTACTTACCTAGATCAAATGTGTCACTCAAATAATCCAGATACTATTATATCAAATCTATTTTTTTCATTAAATAACGTAATAGGATTTCTCCTCCAAACGATAAATCTTTAAAACCAAATAACATATAACGGCCATTTCGACCTACACCGTTACAAGTATATAATCAAAGTCGATAATCAAAGTTGATAAGATAAGATACGATAGGATTGCAACATAAGCTTAAGATTAACAAGATCGTAATTATACCAAACTCTTATTCATTATATTATCATCACCGAGTAGTCATGAGAGATTTAGCCTCTCATGGCTATGAAGTTCATAATAGATTCAAGTAAAATAACAAGAAACATACTGTATCCGGGTAAGAACATGGATCAAAACTTCACCCGTAACAAGTATATAATCTTAATTCAACCTATGATATTCTTCTTCGTTCTTTATTGTTTGATCTTCAATCTTCAAAGGGGATTTGTTTATAGGATAGGATAGGTATTTTGTGGATGAATGATGAGAGAATGGTTTAGAAGAAGTAGAGAGGAATGATTTTTGATGTAGAATTTGTCCTCTATTTATAGGCTGATTTTGGCTAAAAGTGCGTCGGCCTTGTAAAAATATGCGTCGCACATTTGCTATGGCGGTGAGAAATCATTAAATGCTTGGAAGGAAAGTGCGCCGCACTCCTTAAAATGTGCGTCGGTCTTCATGAGTTAATGCACACTTCATTTATTCTTGAATTTGCTGGGAAGTGCGACAATTTTTAGGAAATGTGCATCGCACATTTCATCTTTTTCATCTTTAGTCCTTTCTTTTCTTTTAACTTGCTTTCCAATATGTATAAACACTTGATCTTTTATTCCTTTTGAGCTTGAGATGTCTTCTAGTGAACCTGCACATATTTTATGCTATTAAGTATCAAAAGTTCACAAGAAATGATAAAATATATATAAATAACGCTAATGAAAACATGTAAAATTTAAGCGTTATCAATAAACAAATGTATTTACCTAATCATGCACTACTTCTCAGATTGCTTCTCCTAGATCCGTTGCTTTGTCACACTTGTGATGATCTGCATAAGTATTTCCTAGGTCATGAACGGATTACACGAACCCGCCGTCTATTTAATATTCCGTTAAGGCAACGCACAAGTAAGGTAGTATAAAGACTATTACAAGGCCCCTAAGAGTATATTAAATGCATGTGAAATATCTTAAGAGGTATTAACCATATAATGGGTCAGGTAGTATGAAGACTGTTACCGATGGTATCCTTTTTACACACTCGCATTTCCCTAGACACGTCAACAGCGATACAGACAAAAGCTGGTTTTCTAAAGGCTAACGCGCACATTCATCAACAAGAAGCAACATCAAAAGGATCTCCTATCACACCCTATAAATT
Organism: Tanacetum coccineum; assembly: GCA_026074375.1. Lineage (NCBI taxonomy): Eukaryota > Viridiplantae > Streptophyta > Magnoliopsida > Asterales > Asteraceae > Tanacetum > Tanacetum coccineum. The sequence continues at coordinate 3,774 of BQNB010124369.1, forward strand.
TCAGGTCATTATCCGATCATTATTTTGAATTTTATCCGTTTCATTTGAATTTGATGTAAAACCGGGAATTTAACCCGCGTAAATCTAAAAAACGTCATCAGACGCGTTCCGGCTTCGAAATACAATTAGTTTATATGTTATATGCATTACTTTATCATATTAAAGTGTTACGTAGACCACTTTCACTTTCGTTTGTGATTTTTACATTTTTCACGAACGCTTTACGGTTTTATCATTTTATGTCAAACGGAGACCCGGAAACCTACCACCTTTGCATGAAAACCCAAGTTAACAATCGTTATGTATTATAACATCAAAAATTTCGTTCTAAGAACTCGCCTCCTTATGAAATTCGATTCATAAGCTCAAAATAAAAGATGAGAGCATCTTTTTGAAAAACTAGTGCATGTGTTGTGTAAGGGAGTGAAAGTGACCTCCCATATGGTCACTATCCCTCTAGTTTTCTTATGCAAGACTTTCCTATGTGATACTTACACTCCTTGACCACATTTGACTAGCACTTAAACCTAAATAATGAACCATGGCTAACCATATATGTCTAACTTGCAAAATTGGTTCATTCTTTTCCTTCCTTCCTTTTCTTATAACCGAACCAACTAAGACACCCATACAAAGGTGCTAGTCACTTGGCTTGACACAAAAACCTAACCAAGATATAACCTAACTCTTGTGCACCCTATATATACTACCTTATATCATCAACTAGGTTAATCTATCATTTCTTCAAGCCACCAAAAACACACATACCCTCTCCTTCTTCTCCTTTGGTCTTGGCAAGAAAACACCCCTTTAGGGCTTCTATTTTCTTTGATTTCTTTCAAGATCCAAGCATAATAGGTTGATATTTAGGGTTATCTAATGTGATTACAAGTATTGATTCATTGACTCAAGGGTATATTTCAAGATTTATAAATTAGGGTTTGATTATTATTTAGGGTTTTTCAAGATCCAAGTCTTCCATCTTCATTTATTATATTTCTTGAGCTTGTTCTTCATCTTGTAAGCTTACTTTGAAACTCTTACTTTCATTTCTACATTCATTCTATATTTACTTATGTTCTTGCATAAATCTTTAAAGTCCTATGGTGTTTGTGTTGATATTTCAAAAAGAAATGAAATGGGTATGTTAAACAAGGAAACTTTTATGAAACTTTTATGTAAATATTATGTTTAGGATTTAAGTGAAGTGATTAGTGTGTTGAAATATTGATGAGGATGAGATTAGACTAGATATAAGTGTGGTTTTGTTGTGTATTAGTTGTGAATGGAGATTAGGATAGATTAGACACTATTGTGAAGTTTGGAGAGATTTTTGGAAGCATTTACGAAAAATGATGTTGTTGATCCGTTTTTATTTTGAGGTTTTTGGACACATAATAATGTTTTCATTTGGCGAGAAGGTAGTTTTTGGAAGGCTCGTTTTGAGTAGATAGATTTTCATATATCGCACACTAAAACCGGACTTACAACGGCCAAGTTATAGCCAAATGAAACTTGAAATATTTTCTGGCAAAATAAATAAAGGAAGGGCTGATGTGAATAGTAAAATAGGGTTTCAGACACTTTCGGGATGATTTGAGCTTTTAAAACATTAGCGAAACATATAGTAACACATATATGTATTAATTAGGATCATTAGAAACATCGTTAACATATTTTAGGGAAAGCGTTAAGGTTTCTAAAAATAGTAAGTTTAGTGAATATTAGCAAGGTAGACTTGTAAGTTAAACATTTAAGTTCCACTAGTGCGTTAATGGAAATATGGATTTAGCAAATATAGGGGACGGTATTAACGTCCCGAAACTAAAAACTTTCCTAAAATGGAAACTTACTAAAAATGGAAATTTCGGTTAAACGCCGAAACTTAGCGAAAAACTCTATAATTTTATTTAGTTGCGTTTTGTTAATTAAGCCAAAGCACAAACACACATGGATGTGTTTTTCTCTTATATACGTTTCATACAAGTTTTGTATACTTTCCATTGTTCCTAAGTTGAGTCACTTGTTTTAGTCGCAGTAGGAACCTCTGGCTTAGTATATCTCTTCGTTGATTTTTATCTCACCATTTGCTTAAGGTAAGTTCATAGCCCTACGTTTTACTATTTTTACTTTACTACTTTGGGGTGAGAAACATTGCTTGTTTTTAAACTATGGATACAGTTACTTACGTTACCTTTTCCTGATTACGTGTTGCCTAAGTTGCGAATAGACCACTAATGCCCAAACTATCATGAACCATTAATTCCTAGCGATGATTGTTAGGGGGTACGAATGTATGTAAATAGATCTTATTGGGACTAATTATCCCTATTTCGGTGTCAACGTAAAGCTACTGATTTGGAGAGGACGAGACACGAACAAACGGATATATACCATGTCGGATTTCACTAGGTGATCTTGGTCAGATACCTCTAGGGCAGTTGTTTTTCTTGTTTGGCATATAATATGCTACTTTAAATGTGCTTCAGTGTCATGGAGCTTAGTGAAAACAGTTAATTTACTTTTTATATGAAGTGGGTATTGTTTTAACTGTCACATGCGTGCTAGTGAAATTTGTGGTCTACTCTTTATTACTATTTCAAACGCCTATGAAGTTCACAAACTTTATGTTTGACTGTTTAGCATGTTTTCTCAGGTGCCTTAGCTGGATTGTTCTTGAAGTGCTATTTGATGTTGCATGCATTGCCGGGTGTCTTTCAAAAATGTTTATCTTTAAATTTAAATACTCGTTGTCTTAAAAACATGTTATGATTCCACTGCATTTTTCTTAAGCTTTCGCTAAAACTATTTCATTTATGTCGAGAACATTGTAAGACTTATTTTGTTCTAATCAAAGCAATGAGTTATGTTTTAGCGAACGTACATATAGTGGTCATTTACTTGATCTTGTGCGGTGTATATTATGACGTCATGCTCCCGGACACGTATTTCGTCTAGGCCTTGTTTATGGGTGTGACAGATTGGTATTCAGAGCCAAGGTTATAGTGAACCAGGTAGCTTATACTAGGTCTGGTCTATAACCAGTATGTGATCCTACGTGTTCTTACCTGCTTATATATATATCTAATAATAATAGCATATTATATATCATATTGCCATAATTACTTTATACATCATTTTGCCATATCATATTTTGCATCATACTTACTTATCAGCATTGCATACACTTAGCATAGTTTCATATAAAGAGATTTATATAAACTTTTGCTTGTGCAAGTTATGGCAGCTCCTATTATTTCCATTTCGTCGGATTCATCTGAGGAGAGTGTGGGTTATCATGTCCCATGAGTGATTCTCTTTGGCACTATTCCTACCAGTATCCATGTTAGTATCCCTATTATCCCTGTGGTTCCTGCTGAGGTCCCCATTGTACCTGCTGATCCCTTAGTTACACCAGAGGTGGGAGCAGTTTCTGTCATCTCACCTACCTGAGTGCTTGATTTAGTAGATTATTCATCTTCTGATTCTGATCCATCGGAGGATTCCTTACCTCCAGCACCAGAGTTACCATTGGTTTCACCCTTCTTATGTTCTGATGACTCGGAGGCAGACAGTAAGTCCGAGCCTGCTGAGCAGAGACCCGAAAGGCATGAGTCTCTTGTCGTTCATGATGCTATGGTTTGGAGGTGGATGGATAGGGTCGCATCTAGGCCATCCTCACTGCCAAGATCATCATCTCCTATCACATTTGCACTATCATCTGAGTTTCCTGTTTCTCTTGTTGTTGCCCCACCCGAGATTCATCGACGGCCAGTGATTCTTATTCGACCCGGTGAGTCTATTCCTTTCGGTCGACCTTACCGCACCCACCCTAATAAGTCGCGTAAGTTGTTGACACAAGGAAGAGAGTTGGACCTTTTCCTGCTCGTAAACTTGCATGGAGACGTATATCTCATCGTTCATCAGATCATCATTCTTCACCATACTCTACTTCAGGCTCATCTGCTTCTAGTTTGTCTTCGGATTCTTCATCAGATACTTCTTCAGGTTCACCTTCAGATTCATTGTCAGACACATCATCAGTTCATTCTTCAGGATGCAACTCATCAGGCAAGTCTCATTCGGGACCATCGACTATAGTTGCATCACCTAGGTTGGTTTATCCCCCGGTTATGACTCCACGATATAGTGAGGTTTTAGACGTTGGAGGTCTGCACCATTGTCTACTCCTTACCCACCGACGACATCAGAGTCATCCCTAGATTCATCTTCTGCGAGGTCATTGGACTCATCTTCACCTTTTGCTGGACCATCTCGCAAGAGATGCAGATTCCCTACTACTTTGGTACCATCATCTACTCCTGTTTCAGGATCGATAGCCCCAATTCAGGTTGATCTTTTACCACCTCGCAAGAGGTTCAGAGATTCATACTCACCTGAGGATAGCAGAGAGGAGCATATGGAGATTGGTACTACTAATACAGAGGCTGTTGCAGATTTGGGTATTGGTGATGGAGTTGGAGCTCATACTGAGGATGGTATAGGTATGGGAGTTGAGGTTGCAGCTAGTGATATTGGGAGGAAGAGGAGGAGTTTGAGGCAGAGGCTAGTGCGGGAGGCACGATGGAGATCGCTATAGATCCATTAGTTACTGGTGGTATTTCTGAGTCCACCGAAGGTGATGCCCCTGATCTTAAGGGTACTCTTTATGATATAGCTCACTACATGTCGGAGGTTTCTCTTGATAGGATTACTGAGTTTGAGACTGCTCAGAGACAGTTGGAGGCTGGTCAGTTGATGGCTAGCGGAGATAGAGCTAGTTTGGCTGATAGGATTAGGAGGTTAGGACGGGAGAACCTAAGGGTTCGAGCTTTGTTGTGTATCGAGAGAGATCGGGTTGATAGTCTTCATCATCACATGGCACTTTCTCAGGAGGAGTTTCATCAGATTCGTAGGGATCGTGATGATACTCAGAGGAGACTTAGGAGGTTGGAGTCGCTTGTTGAGATGCATTTGGGATTTCACCCTTAGTTTGGTAGTACCCTGATTATGTAGGGCATTAGACTGATGATTAGGTCTAGATGTTAGTATTAGAAACATTGTAAATCAAGTACCGCACTATGGGTTGATTGTAACCAACTATGAAGCTTTGTTATGATATGAAAAGCTTATTTTGATTCTCTTGTGTGTTCATCTTTATTGTTATTTATTCATTCTGGCAAAACATGTTGTATTGTATATATATTTTACCTTATAAATCCTATTTACCGTGAATAGTACCTATATCTCGTATCAAATCTCACCATGTGCTATGTCTTATGATTAGATCATGACTATCACTCGCTCTAGTATGACCCCAGAAACAATTTAGGAACTTAATAACCAAGAGTAGCTGAGGCGTTTGCTACAGATGAGGCAAACCGTGCGGCTGACTTGGTTGTTGAAAGTAAAAGCCAAAATGGAGATGATGGTAACAATGGAAATGATAGGGGGAAATGGCGACAGAAACGGTAGAGGAAATGGAAACGGAAATGGAAACAGAAATGGAGGAAGCAATGGAAATGGAAATCCTAATAGGAATGATAGAGGTGCTATGCCTGTCATCTGTGAGTGCACTTAACAGGATTTCATGAAATGTCAACCACTTAACTTTAAAGGAACCGAAGGAGTTTTCGGGTTGATAAGGTAGTTTGAGAAGATGGAAACAGTATTCCATATCAGCGAACTGCCCAGAGAGATTACCAAGTTCAAGTATGGCCTACTTTCACCCTGTTAATAGTGCACTAACTTGGTGGAAACTCACATAAGAGAGCCATGGAACGATGCTGCATTTTCCATGTCATAGAGGGAGCTTATGAAGCTAATGGCTGAAGTGTACTGCCCAAGAAATGAAATTCAGAAGATGGAGTCTAAGCTATGGAATTTGATCGTGAAGAACAACGATTTGGCTGGTTATACTCAAAGATTCCAAGAGCTTACCATGTTGTGCACCAAGATGGTTCCCGAAGAGGAGGATCGAGTTGAGAAGTTTATTGGAGGTCTCCCAGATAATATCTAGGGGTATGTAATTGCTGCAGAACCTACGAGACTACAAGATGCTGTCCGTATTTCTAACAACTTAATTGATCAAAAGTTGAAGGGTTATGCTATGAAAAATGTTGAGAACAAGAGAAGGTTGGAGGTCAACTAGAGAGACAACGATGGGTAGCAACCACCATTCAAAAGACAGAATGTTAGAGGTCAGAATGTAGCAAGAGCCTATACGGCTGGCAACAATGAAAGAAGAGTGTATAATGGACCGTTGCCTCTCTGCAACAAGTGTAAGTTTCATTACAAAGGATCATGCACTGTAAGACGTGGGAAGTACAACAAGGTCGGGCATTTGACCAGGGATTGTAAGGCCATGATTTCCACTACTTCTACTCAGAGGGGTCAAGTAGTGAATCAGAGAGTTTTAACTTGTTTTGAGTGTGGAAGGAAAGGACACTACATGAGTGATTGCCCAAAGCTTAAAGATCAGAACCGTGGAAACAAAACTGGAAACAAGAATGGGATTGGTGAAGCAAGAGGAAAAGCATATGTACTAGGTGGAGGTGACACTAACCCCAATTCTAATGTCATTATATGTACGTTTCTTCTCAACAATCATTATGCTTCTATGTTATTTGATTCGGGTATCGATAGAAGTTTTGTGTCGACTACCTTTAGTGCTTTACTTGATGTCATCCCCTCTACTTTAGACGTTAGCCATGCTGTCGAATTAGTCAATGAGAGAATCTTTGAAAGTAATACCATGCTTAGAGGTTATACGTTAGGATTGTTAGGTCACCCATTCAATATTGACCTAATGCCGGTAGAACTTGATAGTTTCGACGTCATCATCGGCATGGATTGGTTAGCGAACCATCATGCGGTGATCGTTTGTGATGAGAAGCTTGTGCGGATTCCCTATGGGGATGAAGTTTTGATAGTCCAAGGTGATAGAAGTGGCAAAGGAAAGAAGTCGAAGTTGAGCATTATATCGTGCACAAAAACTCAGAAATATATTAAGAAAGGTTGCCTAATTTTTCTGGCACAAGTTACGAAAAAGGGAACCAAAGACAAGTCAGAGGAGAAGCGACTTGAGGATGTGCCGACTGTATGGGACTTTCCAGAGGTCTTTCCAGAATACTTGCCTGGATTACCACCAACATGACAAGTTGAATTTCAAATTGACTTGGTCCCTGGTGCTGCACCTGTGGCACGAGCCCCTTATAGATTATCACCATCAAAACTGCAAGAATTGTTTACTCAACTATAAGAACTTTCTGACAAAGGATTTATAAGGCCGAGTTCCTCACCCTGGGGAGCCCCGGTCTTGTTCGTCAAAAATAAAGATAGATCTTTTCGGATGTGTATCGACTACCGCAGGCTAAATAAGCTGACTGTGGAGAATCGATATCCACTTTCGAGAATCGACGACTTATTTGATCAATTACAAGGATTAAGTGTTTACTCGAAGATTGACGACTTATCACCAACTCAGAGTTCGTAACGAGGACATTCCAAAGACGGCGTTTAGGATTCATTATGGCCACTACGAGTTCTAAGTAATGCCTTTTGGATTGACAAACGCACCGGCAATATTCATGGACTTGATGAATCGGGTGTTTAAACCATACTTAGATAAATTCGTAATTGTTTTTAGTGATGACATCTTGATCTACTCCAAGAGCAAGGAAGAGCATGCAGACCATCTTAAGTTAATTTTGAAGTTGCTTAAGAAGGAAGAATTGTATGCAAGTTTTCGAAATGCGATTTTTAGCTGTCAAAGGTACAATTTCTCGGTCACGTAATTGATAGTGAAGGCATTCACGTGGACCCAGCTAAGATTGAGTCAATCAAGGATTGGGCATCGCCCAAGACTCTAACAGAAATTCATCAATTTTTAGGTCTTGTCGGCTATTACCGAAGATTTATCGAAGGTTTCTCGAAGATTGCCAAACCTATGATGAAGTTGACTTAGAAGAGCGTGAAGTTCGATTAGACTAAAAAGGCAGAAGCTGCATTTCAATTGTTGAAGCAGAAATTGTGTAGTGCACCGATCTTGGCTTTACCTAAAGATAGTGAAAACTTCATGGTTTACTGTGATGCTTCTCATAAGAGGTTGGGCGCAGTTCTGATGCAAAAGGAGAAAGTCATAGCCTACGCATCATGCCAACTCAAGATTCACGAGAAGAATTACACTACACATGACATAGGACTTGGAGCGGTGGTGTTTGCTCTCAAAATGTAGAGACATTATTTATACGGTATGAAGTGTGTTATGTTCACTGATCATAAAAGCTTGCAACATATTCTTGATCAGAAGGAGTTAAACATGAGACAATGTAGATAATTGGAATTGTTGAGTGACTACGACTGTGAAATTCGTTATCATCCGAGAAAGGCGAATGTGGTGGCGGATGCTTTGAGCAGAAAGGAACGAATTAAGCCACTACGAGTTCAAGCTTTGATTATGACGATTGGTTTGAACCTTCCTGTGAAAATTTTAAACGCTTAGGTTGAGGCGAGAAAGGAAGAGAATTATGGAACCAAATATTTGTATGGTATGATTAAGAAGCTGGAGCCCCGTGTTGATGGAACGTTATGTTTGAAAAATAGAAGTTGGATACCCTGTTTTGGTGACTTGAGAACTTTGATTATGCACGAGTCGCATAAGTCAAAGTATTCGATTCATCCTGGATCAGACAAGATGTACCAAGACTTGAAGAAACTGTATTGGTGGCCAAATATGAAAGTTGAGATTGCCACCTACGTCAGTAAGTGACTGACATGTGCCAAAGTCAAGGTCGAATGCCAAAAACCATCAAGTTTATTGGTTGAACCTGTGATCCCAGTATGGAGGTGGGAAAACATTACAATGGATTTCGTAACTAAATTACCAAAGACATCGACTAGACAAGACACAATTTGGGTAATTGTCGACCGCCTCACCAAATCTGCTCATTTCTTACCAATGAAGGAAGACGACTCGATTGAGAAATTGACAAGACAATACTTAAAAGAAGTACTATTGAGGCATGAAGTGTCGTTATGATCATCTCTGATCGTGATGGCCAGTTCACATCTCAATTCTGGCAGTCTCTTCAGAAATTTCTAGGTACTCAATTGGATATAAGTATGGCTTATCATCTACAGAAGGATGGTCAGAGTGAGAGAACTATCCAAATGTTGGAGGACATGCTACGTGCATGTGTACTTGATTTTGGGAAATGATAAGATAGACACCTATTATTAGTGGAATTCTCGTACAACAACAGCTACCATACGAGTATCAAAGATGCACCATTTGAAGCACTATACGGCCAAAAATGTCGATCGCCTATCTGTTGGGCTGAGGTTGGGGATGCTCAGTTTACTAGCCCAGGGATTATTCATGAAACTACGGAAAATATCATCCAAATCAAGAAACGTATTCAAGCGGCACTTGATAGATAAAAGAGCTCTACCGATAGGAGACGTAAGCCATTGGAATTTCAAGTTGGAGATAAGGTTATGTTGAAAGTATCGCCATGGAAAGGGATGATACGTTTCGGAAAATGGGGGAAGCTAAACCCTCGCTATATTGGACCTTTCAAAATCCTTGCTAAAGTGGGAACGGTTGCATACCGACTTGAACTCCCAGAGCAACTAAGCCGGGTTCATAGTACTTTTCACGTTTCCAATTTGAAAAAGTGTCTTTCTGACGAACTGTTAGCAATCTAGTTGGACGAAATTCAGATTGATGACAAGCTTAATTTCATTGAGGAACCGGTTAAAATCATGGATTGAGAATTTAAACGACTAAAGCAAAGCCGTATTCCAATTTTGAAAGTTCGTTAGAATTCAAGACGAGGTCTCGAGTTTACTTGGGAGCGCGAAGACCAAATGCAAAAGAAGTATCCACATACGTCCAAGGCTATTGCTTGAGCTTTGCGGACAAAGCTCTCTCAACGGGGAAAGGATATCACACCCCGTAAATTTCAGGTCAATATTTTAAACCATTCCGATCATTATTTTGAATTTTATCCGTTTAATTTGAATTTGACGTAAAACCGAGAAGTTAACCCGCGTAAATCTGAAAAACATCATCGGACATGTTCCAGCTTTGGAATTTGATTATTTTACATGTTATATGCATTACTTTATCATATTAAAGTGTTACGTAGGCCACGTTCACTTTTGTTTGCGATTTTTACATTTTTCATGAACGCTTTACGGTTTTATCATTTTATGTCAAACGGAGACCCGGAAACCTACCACCTTTGCATGAAAACCCGAGTTAACAATCGTCACGTATTATAACATTAAAATTTTCGTTCTAAGCCCTCTGTAGAATATATGTAATCTTTAAACACACCTATAAGAATGAAGAAATCTAGAGAGAGAAAGAGAGTGGATGGAAGTTTCTAGTAAGAAAGAGTAAAAGAGAATGCGAATGTATTAAGTGAAAATATGAAACAACCAACACCCTCTCCATGGCATGGAGAGGGTATATATACCTACTATAGAGCCGGTTGGGCCTTGGGCTTCCATGGGCTTTACATGGGCCTTGGACTAACTAGCCTACTTAGTTTCTAAATATTACTTAACGAGCTATCTAACGATATTAATGGAAGTGACCGATACTTTCATAATCCTAACAATCTCCCCCTAAAGGAGGTCACTCTATTTTACAAAAAACTTAAACCTAGCATACTATGCTTGGTCTTCAGTCTTGTGCTCGCACTTTTGTTTTTCTTTGACTTCATCTTGTGAACATGATGTAGTGATCTTTGACTTTAGGATAGAGCTTGTTCCTTTGTCTTAACTTGTTTGTGATCTTGAGTCATCTTAAGATCATCAGCCAAATACAATCTCATGTCATCATCTTGTGATCTTTTGCCATCTTGTGTACGTGTGACCTTCGGATCGACATGCTCATACTGTTATTGATTCTTGGTCTTGAAAGCTTGAATAAGACATCTTTCTTGAAATTCTTTAACTATAACACTTTGTCACTTCGAGAAAGACGTTCGGTATCTGAGTGACAGAAACTTCTTTGAAATTCTTTGTCTTTAATACTTCGTCACTTCAAGAAAGACGTACGGTATCAGAGTAGCGGAAGTCTTGAAACATGTACTTGAGCTTTCATGATGTCTTTACATTTGTCGGTGGAGTATGAGCATGTGGCTATGAATCTTGACTTGTCTTGAACAGCAGCTGGAACCAGGTACCTCCACTCCATCTTTATATGAATCTGCAATAAAACAATTAGCAATAAAGTTGGGGGACGAATATGACTTTGTCATTGGCCCATGTGGTTGGAATAACCTTCGAATCCGTAAGGATCGACCTGTGATTAGGTAGATTCCAATTAAGAAGAATCTCCTTGACATGATTTCCAACTTGCAGTATTGAATCTTTCTAACACATATGTATTAGATTCATCATACTCAGCTGGTTATCATTACCGAAACGTCTTAAAGCAGACAACGCAATAAGAGTGAACCAGAGGGACAAAGTCTTACTGATTGAATAAAAAATTAATTTGAAAATCAATCAACGTGTTACTTGCTAAAGTGGTTTTGTGACACATCAAAAGTTTTAAACATTTCAAAATTTCATCAACCGTCAATTCATAACCTGGAACAAGTTTGATTCATATAGAATCGCACCATCGTTGCTTTCCAGATGTCACAAGTTTTCCAGATGTCCGAAGTTTGAGTCATATAGAATTGCAAGTCCCACCACCACAGTGTTTGTTTTGATGTTGACACTAGAAGGATTTCTATCTTCATTATGAATACATAAGTATTACTCTGATGTTCTGGCAAGATCACAAGGATAATGCGTAGTACTTTTAAGATATTACTCATTTTCACAATGTATGAGAAACCAGTTTATAATGAATAAGTGTCCTATAGAGATTTATGGATGATCTAGTTTGGCTCTAGACTCAATAGTGCACATTTGGTTTTAGTAATCGGAGGCTAGAGCAGACTGCCACCTTTTCAATACCAACAACTCAGAGTGAGAAAGTTGATAAAAATATGTGTAAACTCTATGAGAAATGAAACAAGAGTCTTTTGAGAGACCTTGAGTGGCTGGGGAGGGTTGTGCATCGCATCACTGGGTCCATGATGACTATCTTCAATACCAGACAATAGCTTAGGTGTTGTTGATAGCATATGTATTGACCCAGTTTCTGCCTAAGTGTAATGAGGGATTCTTTCTTTTCACCCTTTATCTTAACTTTTCTTTTTCATTCTTCAACTCCTTCAGTGCTTACTGAGACTTCATAACTAGTACCTTATTGGGTTTGTTCCAGTACTAGCTCCATCTCATTCAGCACTTTTCCCTTTTCTCACTTTTCTCCTTTTTATCACGCCTAAGGACTTCTATTCTAACTAATAGAATATCCCTGGGTAGATCCCTCCAGTTCTGGCTAGATCATGGGAACAAATACCTAAACCTAACCACCTTATAACTCCAAGTAATTAAATACTTGGTCTTTGGTATTCTTCACAATTTAAAAACCATTTGAAAATATCAATCAAGGTACTTTGATATGAATCAAAACACTTGGTACCTTGATGGTTTTACTATTTATAAATGCTCCCCATGCATATGTGCATCGATAACCGAAAATGTTTAGCACATACGAGGACAGGAGTTCACACTTGAGTCTTAAAGATCACATTATACAAGTTATATATATTTTAATCACATTTTTTCCCCTTATCAAAAATGTCAAATCGTTTGATATTTTGGATATCAATTGATTCAAATATAATGCTTTTGGGGAGAAAAATGTTCTAATTATATATCAAGCCTATTATTGGAACATTTTAATGCTCCCCCTTAAAGTATGAGGGAATAATATGGTGTTTGAGTATGTTAATTTGAAAAAATTTGAATTTACTAAGAAATTCTTGAAAATTCGTACTCAAACACGATAATTGCCTAATATTAGTCTATACTATTTATTCACATATTCATAAGATTAATAATCACAAAAGAATGACTTGAAATGTAGTAGAACAAGATATGACGGAGTCATATTATCCGTGTAAGTAGTCTGAGGTCTTCTCTGTATTCTCTTCCACCAACAAACTTCTCCAGATTTTGTATTAACCTTCTTTGAAAGAGTTGTTTATTGATATCCTGGATCATAACACAAGCCCTTCACTTGTCTAGTCCACTCCAGTTCCTCTTTGGTAGGTATTCCATCCTTATTCCCGAAGTAATATTATGAAGAGTGGTATAAACATCATTGAGCGTGCCATCACTGAATTTATGGAGTTCATCAGTGCACAACAATATGTTTCTGTTCTTCTGGTCCTTGTATATCACTCCTTTAGGGTCTGAATATGCAGTGTATGTGGTTCTGTTCATGGGATTTGACCTGATGTGTCTGGTTTGGTAAGGTTGAGCTTCTTTTGGTAACTTTTGACACCTTATTGAAGATCTTCCACCCGCCTTTGAATGACAATCCATCTGGTGAACATACGTAATGCCACATTCAAGTCATAATGTTCGTCTATTATGAGATTGGTTAGCTTTTGTTGAACAAGTAGGAGTAGCATGTCCTCAATGTCTTGTAGGCGAAGTTATAGGAAATCACCTTCTTTAAATGTGTATAGCTGCTGATCCTCTCTTCGAATTTCAATCTCGTCCAAGTGACCATAGTCATACATCTTCATAATCTTAAGTCTAGTAACTGCAATCATCTATTTTCTAGAGTAGACATCCTTCGTGGACTCCTTGTTGCTTGCAAATCCGTATAATTGTTGACGTTTGATACCCTAGTGTGAAGTACCCCAATAGGCATGTTTGTCATATACCACCTTTACGGGACTCTAAAGATTGGGAACCAAGTCTTCAATCTATTTGATCTCATAAGTAGCAGCCTTTGTCTTTGTAACGAAAGTTGAGTATTGTCTGCTTAAACTTCCACCTTTCAGATATTCTAGGTCATTGTTGATTAAGTAATCCTGAGGGATAACTTGATGACCTCGATGATCTGGAATCAACGGAAGAGGCTTGCGAAGATCAAATGGATACGACTTACCTTCAGGGTTATGCCAGTCGAGTCGTTCAGTTGTAGCCTTGGAACATTCTTCAAAATGATACTCTGATTCCGTAAGACTCTTATAGGTGCCTTTGAGTAGGTTGAATGCTGGTCCAACCAGAAGTTCTTGAGTCAGATTATTAATGTTAAGCTGATTCATAACAAATGCAGAGAAGTCGATTGGAGTATCCATGAGCTCATCAAATGAAGTAGGAGGTTTTTCTGCATGAGTAGTGACACTAATCCAGGTTTGAGGTGGTCGAAAGTCAACATGTTGTCTCTTATTCCAATCAGGATCAAGAGTCAGAGGTCGCTCGGGTTTCTTGAACCAATCAACCTTGGATGCAGCCTCGACATCGGGTTGTTCATCATTGTTACCCGTGTTAAACTCTTGATTTTGTTGCACTCCTGAGTCACCAACTGTATGACTTGGTTCTTCTGCATGGGCAGACTTGCCAGATGACTTATGTTATGATTGGGAGGTTCCTTTAGAAGAGCTTGTTGACTTAGACTTCTTGGATTTTTGATCCCTAGATGATTCAACATCTTTACTCGATTTCCTTCTTTTCGTCCCTCGATCTGATCCAACAGAGGGGTCTTGATCTTTATCTTTCTCATCTCGACTTCGTTTCAACGTGAATGCTTCACCATATGTTTCAAATAGATCTTTGTTAGTGTTATAAGACTTGACTAGTGCATTATAAAGCTCTATTTTATAATCAGCTCTAAGGTGTGATTTGCTTTTCTCCATCTTGTCCAGAAGAATCTTCGTGAGTTCATACTCAGAGAGAGATGCAACAGCCTCATTAGTAGATTTTGGTTTCGAGGAAGACATTGCTAAGACCGCAGCTTCTAATGATTCTGTAACATTTCGATCAATCACAGGAGTTGCAAAGTTTGAGACTGCTTTAGGAAGAACCTGAGGAAGTTGAGTTTTGACTTCCTCTCTGATAATAGTTCTCACTGACGAGTCAACGAGATCTATATACTCTTGTTTCCTAGCTTGAGCTTCTTCTCTACATTCTACATTATGTGACTAAATTGCTTTATGGATAGCTTCTCCTAGCTTGCTGTCCATGTAGCGATCTATAATAGCTGGAATTGAGGAGATGGCTTAAGCATACTGGTTAACTTGCTTCATTTATGACAGATCAGTTTCCAATTTGGTGACTCTAACGTTGAATTTGAATACGGATGCAAAGTCTGGAAGTGTAGGAAATGCGGTTGTTACTTCTGAAGCGGTTGGTGTTGGAGTTGATGTTGTTTGTTGGGAAAAGGATTGAAGAAATGAGGTGGTAGAGGAATGGTTGTTGGGATTTCCATTATTGGTATGGTAAAAATAGTAGATTTATGACCGCTTGGTTCTTCATGACAAACTGTGGTGTCCATCAAAGAAGCAATCCCATAGTCAGCTGGATAAACGTTCTCAAGGTTTAGGAGCTTCTCTGTAAAGTTGGATGAGATAGATGAGCTTTGCATTAGACCTTCAGTCTTCTGTATGTCATGGACAGTTGTAAGTGTCACATGAGCATCTTCTTCCTCTTACTCAAACCCAGACTCTTGAGAGACATTGTGTAACACCCCCATTTTTACAATATAGCAGCGGAAGCTAATCTGGGGTATTACTTCATGGATACAACAATCATAATCATAGAAAACAACTTTAAAAGAGACGTTGTTGGAAAATTTTAGTTATCATTCATTATAATCAGAGTTTTTACAAAATGCAGGTCCCAAAATCTAAAATATCAAGTTTGAATGATAACAGTTCAGCCATCTTTGAGTCAATGCCACTTCGTGCCGCAACTTGCTTAATTACCTGAGATAAACATGCTAAAAGGGTCAACACAAAGGTTGAGTGAAATTCATAGGTTTGAAATGTAATGATTGAATACAAGTTATAATGGAAATATTGGCATTACTGGGATAATTATCATGGAGAACATTTAATATCATGGAGAACCGTATTATTATTGGAAAATAGTTGAATATTATCATATGGTTGAATGCAAGTCATTATAATGGTAATAATTGCAACGAATACAATTATCATGGAAAATCAGGGTAACATTATTATTGCACCTAAGCTCATGACATCAATACATTAACATGGAAATCACCGTAGTGATATTGGTTAGGGACA
>BQNB010124370.1:2167-14567 GCA_026074375.1 Tanacetum coccineum
TTTGCTCCTCTATTGGTTGAACTTCATCTTCCTTTCTAAATGAAGCTTTAACTTTTCTTCCTATTCCAGGACTAGCCTAGGGCGATGGGCTCTATGTCATTTTTACTCCTTTTTCGGTCACACAGGAGGAATCGGGTATCATGTGGAAACTTACCTTACTCTTTCCTGACCTAAGGGTTATGGTGCCTTTATCAAACTTAATTGAGGCCTTGGCCGTTGTTAGAAATGATGTTCCTAAGATGAAAGGCCTCTTTTTGTTTTCCTTGATATCTAAAATTACAAAGTCTATGGGGTATACATGTTCAGCAACCTCTACTAACACATCCTCAACAATCCCTAAGGGGTAAATGTATGAGTGGCTAGCTAGTGAGAGTCTAATGTCTGTCTTAACAGGCCTTTTGTCGGTAAGTTTCATGTACGTGGAGTAAGGCATGACGTTCACATCAGACCCTTGATCGACCAGGGCGTCCATGTGCTTAAGGTCCCCTATGCTGCAAGGTATATCGAAATTCCCTCCGATGTCTTCCTTCTTTGTTATCTTTTTCTTGAGAATCTCATCATAAACAAGTCCCCCAGGTAATACTTTATATTCCTCTCCCTTTTTCTTTCCAACTTGAGTTCCTGATCGAGAGTTATTGAATCTGTTGTTGTTGATTAGTCCCTTGATCAGCTTCTCATTGATCTTATGCTTTAGATAATATGCGATAGGTTGAGAACCGGGTGCTTTTACTATTTCTTTGTTCTCTGGTGTTTTGATTGATTTGTTTTCGGCCCCGTTTTTGGCTCCATTCTTTATCCCGGCCTCCATTACTGGCATCTCCGCTTCTGCTGCGGTGGGCATCTCAGTGTTTTTGGGTGTTGCCTTCGTCATGTTACTCCTTTATTCTTCTCCCTTGTCAGAGAAATAGAATTTACGTTCTTGGTGATGGGGAATTTGGCTTCTTCTCTTATTAATAGTTTTTTTGAGTTTTTACTGGTTGTGAGTTCCTTGAGAAGTCCGAAAATTTCGGTCATCCTACTATTGATCCCCTCGCGTTGCTTGAAAATGGCGTTCTCAAATCTTTCCATTCTTTCGGTGTGCGCAGCCATGTAATCCCTTACTCGAGCCTCGAAAGTAGTTCCTAATGTTTGTGGTCGAGTACTTGGACCTGTACGTTCACGAAAAGCGAAAGTGTTCAGTTTTGGTGGTTCATTTTGATTTTGCAGAGGGGAGTTCGGATGGACTGCATTGGCATAAGCTTGAGGGGTGTGTGCTGAGCTCGATGTGGGCATTGGTCGTGACCCTTTTAGTAGGAAGTTAATCTGGTCATTGAGCTTGAGAAGTCTTCGGTCAGGTGTTTTCGAGATGCCTTGAGGTGTAGAAATGGCCTTGACGGGTTTGACTAATTATTTTGTTTCATCCCATGCTTCATGGTCATAGAGGGCGAGGTTCTCAATGATTTCCCAAGATTTGTTGGTGTTCTTATTGCGGAGTTTGACGCTGGCAGCGCAGTCAATCTCACATTTAAGATGAAAGGAGACATGATCATAAAAAATTTGGATTTGAAGCCAACGATCGATGCCATGATGAGGGACTTTTTAGAGTAAGTTCTTGAAACGAGTCATGCTTTGGATGAGGATTTCTCCATGATGTTGTGGAACATCAGGATATCGTTGCGGAGTTTTACGGTCCTTCCCGGTGGAAATAATTGAGCAAGAAATCGGGTAGCAAGATCCTCCCATGTAGTGATGGATCCTGTTGGAAGGCATTCAAGCCAATTGCTAGCTTGATCACGTAGGGAAAATTGAAATAAACGCATGCGCGTTCTTTCCCTATTGTCACCGTCAAGGTCAAGTGAGTCCACAAGTTTAAGAAAATCCTTAAGGTGTTGGTTTGGATCCTAGACGAAGTTCCCGTGGAATGATCATCCGTTTTGCACCAACTGGATGGTGTCGGACTCGAAGAGGTACACGTTGTTCCATCCGGGGGAGCTCAATGGTATTCTATAGTCCCTCGTGGGCTTGGTTTGAGTAGTTCCTAGAGTACCGGCTAGGATTCTCTCTCCATTGTGGTTGACGTGAATGGGTTTACGAAACAAATAGCACAAAGAAAAGATAGACTACAAGAAAGGTAATAGGCGGAAATTAAATTCTCGCTTGAAAGGAATCAAGCGAGTAGAACTAAGCTAAACTATGATCAAAACCTAACTATTCCCAGGCGGCGGCACCAAAAACTTGATGCGGTCGTCGTAGGACTTCTACACGAAGTTTTACAACTCCCTAGGTAGAGCACTTAATCGTTGTAGTAGTAGTATAGGCAAGACTCGAGGGTTGTTATCATTCACTCGAGGAATAGGTTGAGAAGGCTTGATCACGGTCTAACAGAATTCTAAAGGTTGAAAGAAGATTGTTTTTGGGTTTTTATGTTTTTATGGAAAGCAAGTAAATCATATATTTGAGAGGTGGTTTGGTTTTTAGGCTATTAAAAACTTAAATATAAATTCTTCGCATTGGTGTTAACAATATGATAAAGACTGTGTTTATTTAATATGTATTCTCCATAGATTGCTTCTCCTAGTTGGTTTTTGCTTTGCACCTTGTGATGATCTGTGTAATTATTCCTAAGGCATGAACGAAAACACAAACCTGAGTCACTATTTTCCGCTAGAGCAACGCACAAGTAAGGTAGTATGAAGACCTATTACAACTCCCCTAAGGGTATACTAAGTGAATGTGAAATATATTAAGAGTGGATCAACCATATTAGGGGGAAAGGTAGTATGAAGACTATTACCCAATGGTATCGTTTCTACATAATCATGTTTTCCTAGACATATCAACAGCGATACAGGCAAAAGCTGGTTTTCTAAGACCTAACATGCACATCCTTCACAATAAGTAGCACCACTAAGATCTACATTCTAGGTTTCATACAATCATAAACAAACACAATAATAGGTTTAGCCAAGCATGTTAAAGATTAAGCAAGAAGAATAAATAAGCACACAACACATAGACGTATTGAATGATTAAGTAAACCTTACTTGATTAAAACATGAATTGGAAGAAGTACAATAGGGTTTTTAGGCCCTAAAATCATCTTCTACAGCTGCTAAACGAACTAGGGTTCGTACCCTCTTTTTATTATAAAGTTACACACTCAAAACCTTAAATTTGGGTTTGTATATATAAGAAAAATGACGCGACGGCGTCGCATTTTAGTCGTGATGCCGTCGTGAGTAGAATCTTCTAGATCTGGGTGTGAGTTGGTGCGGGCTGACGTCATCATGAAATGTTGTGACGCCGTCACTTTAAGGGTTGTGACGACATCGTGTATAGCTTGTGACGCCGTCTTCAGGCTCTGTGAGCACAAATATTCAAGAGTCTTGGTGTTGGTCCGTAATCTTGTCCGTTTCTTCTCCAAATGAGCCCAAGTCACGTGTAAATCTTCCAAATGTCTTCCAAATGCTGATACTGAAAGGAACGATTAAGTAATATTATTTTGGGCATTAATGCGATTGTAGGGGGTTAATTGACCCCAATAACGGCGTATAAATGACACCTCATCAGAGAAATCGCGCGAAAAGCTTAAGAAACGGCGAATGAGGACGGGGAAAAAAATAACAAAACAAACTGATAGAAAAAATTTTAAAACAAATTGTCATTGCTAAAAAAGAAAAAAATAAAAAAAATCTGCGTGCGAAATCGTATGAAAACGTAAGAAAAACGCAAACAAATGAACGAAAACGTGTGAAAACGAACGAAAACTTGTGAAAACAAAAGAAAATGTAAGAAATCATGCGAGAACATAAAAAAGCGTGCGAGAACGTCTAAAAACAGACAAAAACGCGTGAAAAAAAAAAAGGGGGGGGGACCAAAAAAAAACGTGCAAACAAAAGAAAAATCACGCACAAAAGTGTGGAAACGCGCGAAAGTCAACGAAAACGCGAAAATATGCGAACGAAAGCATAAGAAAATGTCCAAAAATGGACAAAAACGAATGATTACGTGCGAAAGCAGATGAAAACAGAAGAAAAAGTGTGAAACAGACGAAAACGTATGAAAACGTGCGAAAACGTGCGAAAACGTAAGAAATCGTGCGAGAACATAAGAAGACGTGCGAGAACGTCCAAAAAAGAACGAAAACACGCGAAACGTGCGGAAATAGACGAAAGCACGATAAAGCGTACGAAAACGAGCAAAAGCGGACGAAAACGTATGAAAACGTACAAAAACGTATAAGAACATTCATCGTAAATACGTACAATTACGTTAAAAAAAAACGTTAAAAAACGTAAATAAATACAAAAATGTCAAAAAGGTTAATTAAATTGCAATTTTTGGCATGAATTTGCTTATTACAGATAAGGAGAAGAGTGGTTATTGTGAGTTTTTTTTAAATGTACACTTTGGTCCCTCCATTTTTTTTTAATCTTTTAATTATTGTCTTTTTTATCTGAATGGTAATGGATGGTCTAGAATTGTCCCTTAGTTTGTAGGGAGTTACTTGTATGCTTTATTAAACTACCTCAATTAGTCTTTATGTATGTTGCCCCCCCCCCCCTACCCCCCCCTATTTGGTAATAAAGGAATAATAACTATCATGACTTAGAGTAAAAGGTGTGGCAGCGAGCGTATCTCGCCATGGCCGACGTGGCTTCGCCACTTAGCTCGCCACCACACTAGCAAGCCTCGCCACTTTAATATTTTCGATATCTCGTTGATTAAGCGAGTCAAATGACGACAAAACTGAAAATGAATTAGCCGTTGGAAAAGTGAGGCAACGGTCAAGTTTTAATTTATAAAAAAAACTTTTTTTTAAAATTTTCCCCACTTTTCCACTATAATAACACTTCATTTTAAACACACATCTTCTCTACCAAAACAACTTTATATACTTTCCAATATTCAAACATCTTCATCCTACCAAAAAAATGTCTCAACCACCAAATGAACCCGGTTATTTTACCCATCTTCTCAACTTCAACTCGCAACAATACTCATCTTCTCCGAACCAATCGAATCTGTCTACCCCAGGTTTACAAAACTCAAATTCTTCCTCGCAACCGTTTCCTCCTTTTGGAACGCAATTGTCACCCGATCAAGCTTATCACTCACAATTGGCGTATCATCAACAACAATAATACGGCTTCCAAAATTACTCGAATCCAAGAAATACTACACCACAATTTTTTCACAACAATCATCACAACAGCATTATTTTCCACAACAATCATCACAACCACCATTCAAAGTAGACAAAAAATACGGGGAAACAACCCGTTGTCGATTTGGACGAGGGCGATGATGATGACATAGAAACAAAGCGAGCGATTACCCGTTGGAATCGCAACGAAGAAATCTTGCTAGCCGATACTTGGATCGAGCACTCTCAGGACGCCAATATCGAAAAAGACCAACAAGATGACGTTTATTGGAACTGATTATGGAAGATTTCAAATCGCGAACAACAGCTCCTCCTCATACCAAAAATATGATGACGGGAAAATGGACGAGGATGCACGGTGATTGCCAAAGGTTCAACGCTATTTACAAACATTTAACACGTAAAAGCGAAGAAAGTGATGCTGACTTGGTCGAGAATGCAAAGACGAGTTATATGGAGCCGATTTTTAATAAAAGATTCAGTTATGATCACGTGTGGAATATATTCAAAAATTACCCCAAATGGAATGCGTCGGAGCCGATTGATGAAGATAATCTCCAAGAGCTGTTTGGCCCTGATCCAAGACAGCGTCCCGCCGGCAAACAACGGGCCACGAAAAAGCAAAAATCGATTGACACGTCGAGCGCTGGGGAAGCACCGGAGGGAGCACCGGGGGAGTCAATTGGAGGCTGTATCGGGGGTTCTATCTCAGGATTATAGACGTAAATGTGATGCTGCTGAAAAAGCGTACGAGGCGAAGAGAGAAAAAGAACTAGGGATGCTGCAGTGTAGAGAGCTGGAGTTTCTCATGATCGATCTTTCCTCGTTGCCGCCAGCAAAACGAGCCATCGTTGAAAGGAAACAAGCTGAAATAATGAGAAAATATCCAGACGCTTAATTTAGTTTCGTATTTTTATGTTTTTATGTTTCGTATCGTTTAATTTGTTTATGTTTCGTATTTTTATTTTATGTTTTTATGTTTATGTATTGTATTTTTAATTTTAATGAAATAAATTATGTTTGTGTGAAAAATGAAAATAATATTAAAATTGTAGGGTTGGTGGCACAAGTGAAGAGATAGGGGTGTGTTATGAGTGAATGGTATTTTTGAGTGGAAGTGAGATGTTGATGTGACAGCCTGTGAGTATGGGTGAGCACGGTCAAGATCGGTACAGGGACGGACGACCTTGGACCGAGACCGAAACTAGCCAAAACGGCGGACCGAGGACCGGACCGAAATGGTACGGTCCGGGTCGGTCTTCGGTCCGGTCCGGTCCTACACGCATTATCATCGGGTTTTTGGTCGGACCGACCGGACCGAGGACCGAATTGGTCCAAAACACCGGACCGCGGACCGGACCGAAATACCTTCGGTCCGGTCCGGTCCGGTTTCCTGGTCGATCGACGGGTCCGGTTTGCTCAACCCTACCCTGTGAGGCCCAAATGAGGAGATACATTTATTCACCATGCCTTTTACTCTTACATATTTAAATAAAAACAAAATAAAAAAAAACTTATTACCAAACTGAAGAATTAAAAAATGTGATACTATTTTTGTGACATTAACCCTAAGCACAATTAAAAAATCGTTATAACTAAATTTTTGTTCCGTTGTTATGATCGATTATTCAAACTAACAAAACACAAAAACCATACAATTGTTATCAATTTTGGTTCTGCTTGACTTTTTTTTAATCCAAATATATCAAAACACGCGTAAGTGATATAAACAGAACACTATATTAGCACTTATTACTAAACGACTTACATGAAACGTCTATTTATTAATTTCTATGTATATGTTAACATTTAGACTATATTAATAGTCTATCAAGTATATTACATTACTAGCTTATAGACCCGTGAATTCACGGGAAGTGTAGAAGAAATAATCCATTAAGTAGTTAAATAAGTAAGAACTTATTTTGTAAGAAGTTACATTCATAAATAATGTAAGAAAAACACTGAAGGTAAACATGTTTCTGTTAGGCATATCATTTCATCACTCAACATAAAATAAGAAAAAAGAGATTTTTTATGAGAGAGAAAGTAATATCAAAAGAAAAATCGTTACTGTTCTCAAAAGAAAAATGAGAAGCAACACCTCTCCACACTTGGAGAGGGCTTTAAATAGTTACAAGAGTGGACTATTCTTGTGGACTTTGTGTGGGCGGTTCTTAATACAAAATGGGCTTGAGCCGAAATAGGCCCAACTAGATACTTAACTAAATTACGAAAACTACAGTTTTTTTTTTTTTTTTTTTTCCAATACCAAGGCTCGGGATTGTTTATTGACATCACTTTACTAAATATCACGGCAAAACATCCTCCGAAGGGGTGGTCATTAATTGTGGATCCTTCTTGTGCGTCTTGGTCTTGGAGCCTTTGTTTTCCTTGGGAATGCCTTTGAAGTTCCATTTGCATGGGCTTGTGATCTTGGATCTTGATCTTTATACTTGATATTCTTGACAATTAATGATATCGTGGTCTTGGCCTTGATTTGTCTTGGACTCACTGAGATCTCTAAATCTTTATCTTGAGTCCTTTATGCCGCTTGCGATCTTGTGTCTCCACCCTACATGCTACAAGATCTGAAACTTGGCTAACAATCTCCCTCAACATTTTCTTTTAACATGATTACTTGTACCACAAAAATGTTCTTATGAGGAAGAGCTTGTTCATCAGAGATTGCGGAAGACTTTGATAGATTGAGCTTTCATCATGTATTAATTTTTGTGGATTGAGCATGAGGTCTTGAATCTTGACTCGTCATGAATAGAGCTGCTACCGTCAGGAAAACCTGCAAGTATAGGTTAGAGATAAACATATATGGACGAAAGTGTCTTTGTCACTTCATCGAATACGGTTGCAATAACCACGGTTCCCCGTTATCAGTATAAATACTGCTTGTGATCAGGTAGAATTCAAAAGAATCTCCTTGACAGGGTTCGAGCTGCTACTTCGCCGTTCTCGTGACCGAGCATCTCAAAGCAGACAACACCCCCGGTAAGAGTGAATCAGATAGTTACTATCTTTCTAATTGAGTCGTCAATTCATTTTACTAGAACAAGTTTGATTCATATAGAATCGCACCATCGTTTCTTTCCAGTTGACACAAGTTTGATTCATATAGAATCTCGCAAGTACCACCAAAGTGCTTGTTTGATGTTGGCTCAAGAAGGATTTCCATCTTCACTGTGAATACTAAAGAGTATCACTCTGATGTTTGGCAAATTTTCACAAGGGATAATGCGTAGGACTAATGATACCAAAGTGTTATATAATGATGTACAAACATTTCTGTATATTGGAATTTTGTGTCCTAGTGAGATTTTTGATGGATATGGTTGCTCTAGACTCTATAAGTGCACATTGTTATTTGTAAATCGGAGCTGGGAGCGGACTTACCACCTTTTTCAATATCAACGATCTCGGAATGAGAAAGCCGATAGAAATGTGTTGAACTCCGTGAGAAATGAAACAGAAATCTTTTGAGAGATTCTGAGTGGCTAAGGAGGGTTGTGCATTGCATCACTGGGTCCATGATGACTTGTCTTCAATATCAGAATCATCTTTGTGATTACCGATAGATTATGCATTGACCCGGTTTCTGCCTAAGGTTGTATGGAGGGCTTCTTTCTTTTCACCCTTTGTCCTTACAATTCTTTTTCATTCTTCAACCCCTTCAATGTTAAACCAACGCGTCCTCATTATCACCTTGTTGGGATTGTTCCGGTGATAACTCATGCCTTGGATAACATTTTTCCCAATCTCACTTTACTCCTTTTTTCAATCATACCTAGGACTTCTACTCTATCTAGAGGAAAGTTCCTGGGTAGATCCCTCCGGTTCTGGCTGGATCATGGAACAGACATTCCTAACCTTAACCGCCTTATAACCCCATACGAGACAATAGTTGGACGGTCTTTGGTATATCCATTGTAGCCATAAAACCATTGAAAAATCAATCAACGTGTTCGAGAAGTCATTTATTACACATTGAGAGTTTTCTGTATCACCAAAAGCTCCCCCTACACATATGCATCCTATTATGAAAGAGTTTTGCACATGCGAGGTTTAGGAACGCACTTATAGATTGAAGATCGTATCCATTATTAATCCGTATTGATCACATTTTAATCACTATTCTCCCCCTCAAAAATTGCATATGTGTTTACAATTTTTGACAATTAGTGAATTAAAAACAAGTTAATGTCCGGAATTCACATGAGCCTAACAAAGTCTGGGGAGAACAGGAGTGCATGCAGAATGAATCATATTATTATACTCCCCCTCAATTATAGAATAGATTGAAAACTTGGAGTGGGAGTTTGTTGAGCACACAATTTTAAAAGAATTTGAAATTTTCTTTTTGAGAATATCTTGAAAAATTGTGCTCAACAGGAAAATATGTGAGATATATCTTATTTACCATCATTTTCCTTAAAACTTCTCTTGAGCATTCAAAACTTTGAATGTTTATATGACTTTGCTCAAGACCGACAAGATATGAGCTTCATTTATTCACCTGTGTTAATATTAATCAACATTTCTAGGTGCGCAAATGTTATCGATTGTCGAGAGACATGTCGGAGAAGATTCTTTTTGTATTTTTGAAATTTTTTGATTTTGTATTTTGTTTTTATAGGTTTTATATTTTTATATTTTGTTTTTCTTGGTTTTATAAATCAAAATAAAGAGAAAGATCAAAAATATTTACAAGTCGAAGTTTCCATCAGCAGTGATAGTTGTTGCTAGAGTTGAAGTAGATGAAGTTGAATCTTGTTGTTGTTGACATTTATCGGATGCATCAGCAGTAGTAACAGCGGAAGACTTTGAAACAACTTGATTTTCTCCATTTGATAATTCGTCGAACAAATGACCGAATAGACTTTCCAACTCTACCATCGACGTCATGACTATCATATCTACTGAAGTGAAAACAAGAAGATTTCTCTTCTTTTTAAGGTAAAGCGCACTGAAGCGTACACTCCCTTTTTCTTTGAAGAACGGGTTGCAATCTGACATTTGATTACAAGCCATTGACTTGAGCTAACAAACATTGAATGTTTCAAAAGTAGCTCAAGACCGAAAAGATTTCTCTTTTCGTTGTTAAGGATAAACGCACTGACGCGTACATTTTCCTTTTATTTGAAGATCGGGTTGTTATCTGTTATTTAATAACAAACCATTGACTTGAGCTAACAAACTTTGAATGTTTGATACTAGCTCAAGACCGAAAAGATTTCTCTTTTCGTTGTTAAGGATAAATGCACTGAAGCGTACATTTTCCTTTTCTTTGAAGAACGGGTTATTATCTGAAATTTAATAATAAACCATTGACTTGAGCTAACAAACTTTGAATGTTTGATACTAGCTCAAGACCGAAAAGATTTCTCTTTTCGTTGTTAAGGATAAATGCACTGAAGCGTACATTTTCCTTTTCTTTGAAGAACGGGTTATTATCTGAAATTTAATAATAAACCATTGACTTGAAAATTAGAGAACAACAATCGGATAGATCGAAGTATGCTGTTTCCTTAGTCTTGATAACCTGCCAAGAAGAGAAGTGGAATTCGAAAACCCTTTGCTTGAAGGTTTCGAGGGATTAGAAGTACTTGCATTGTCACACACAGATTTATCAGATTTATTCTCGGTGTTACTGGATGCAGTTAATTTTCCACACATGGCAAAAATTCTTCCAGTTGGAACCCACCTAAGACAATTTCTAGGTTTGCTAGGCCTAGATGAAGCAAGACTTCCTTGGAACCCTAACTCCTTTGATTTCCTGACATTTGCCTTATGTTTCTTTTGATTTTCAAGTTTTGAGACATTGGCACTTTGGTTATCAGCACGGGAATTCATGTCATTCACATGATTAAGCATACAGACATCATGATTGCCAAATAAAAACTTTGCTTACACATACACAAACAACTTCTGATTTAGCATTTCCTAACGCAATCTTAATGTTTTTATGACATCAGATGACTAATGCTTCTGAGTCATGGGAAATTAGAGAGATTCTATGGCTTTCTCTAATTTCTCGAAGTATTCGAGAGGCATACTGACTTTTAGACTTAGAGTGAACCTACAGGCTGGTGGACTTATAGTCTAGCAGCGTTTGTTTACTCTTTAGATAGAAAAACCGATACTTGAGTTAGAGTTAGCTTGTTGCCTAATGGATGACATTATGTTTCGAAGCAGTGATTGGTTTTGTCCTAACGCTTGATTTAACAGGTTTGTTAAGGACAACATTATCTACCCTAGAGGTCTTAGAATGATTAGTCCTAAAGATTCTAGAGGCAATCACCTTAACAGTTTGCACACCTTTTGATTCTCGTATGGAAGGTGCCGATTTGAAGATGAACTGTTTGGACAAAAGCAATCGTCTTATCAACTTGTGAAGAACCGAGGATTTTGGAAAAGAGTGACAAAATAAGTTTGGTTTATAAGAAAGAAGAAGGTGGTTTCCCAAGATTGAATGCTTTGTAAACATAGATTCGTTCTCGTACCTTTTTATGGTGCTCTTTCGTTCAGAACTTATCAAATAACTGGGCTCTTAGATTTTATAAGCATTGTCATAGATGGTGTCATACAATTTTTTTGCAAAGAGTCAATTATTGATATTGGTTTGAGCTTGTGTCACTCTGATAGATCAAACAGGTTCTTGTATGTGTCTTAAGATGAGCATTTCCTTCGGCATAATTCAAAACCCTGAGATTCTAATGACACTTGTTCTCATCTTCAAGTTTCTGAGACACCGGATCAAGGGTATTTGATGCACATTGAGTATCACTACTCTTACCCTTGAGATCTCCCAACTGAGCTTGCAACTGTTTGATCTTTTTTTGCATGTCATTATAAGCTTTATCATATGAAATCTTGTCATATTTGTATTCTTCACATTTTATGTACCAATTATTCCAAAGAACCACGTATTCTTTTTCCTTTTTAATAATGCAATTTTCAAGTTTTTCTTTCGTACGATCAAGCTCAGTTTGGAGATCAGTAAACTGCACTTTGTGAGTAAGCATATTGAATATATCATGATCGTAATAATTTTCATCTTTGGGCACCTCAGTTGATCTATCTGAGTCATAGACAGGAGCATTGTCAGACTGAGTTCCTGATGTAGATGCTTGCTGCAAACTATCCTCTGAAGTGAAGTTCACTTTTACTCTCTTAGTTTCTTCATAAGCATCTGCAATAGCCATAAATTCGCATTCCCCTTGAGTGCTTTGGATCCTTGCT
>BQNB010124371.1:0-19950 GCA_026074375.1 Tanacetum coccineum
TTATTAGGATAGATTATAACAATAGTTTACAAGTTTAGCTTATAGATTATGCAAAAACATAAAATTAGGGTTTCGGGTGTACGGTTTTGGATCAAAAAGGTAAAACATATAGGTTTTTGAGTTCAAAGCTTTATATGATGATTTAAGCATGATCATATGAACATTATAAGGGTATGAATACAGAATATAAGCTTATGGAACCTGGTTTTGAGCTTACTCTCGAGCTTTGTTTCTTGGTTTCTTTTTCTTCACTTCTATTCTTGAGCCTTCTTAGGACCTCTTAGGGTCTTCTTAGAGCAAATTATTGCTGCTATTAAGGGTTATAGAGGAGGAAGTGGGGGATGAGTTCAAATGAAGAGTTTATGGCTCTATTTATACTCGAAATGAGCTTGGAAGCCAAGGGAGGTTTTGTGATCAGGTGAGGACATGTATGAAGTCTAGAGGATAATGATTAGATGCTATGAGATGAGTTGTATAAGCTAGAAACTAGCTTTGAGGTGTTGGCTTGCCCTTTTGAAGTCGCAGCTAAAGAAAGAAAGAAAAGAGACCATGTGGCCAATTTTTGTACTATAAATGAAGAAGATATTTAGGACAGGTGCTTGTAAGAAGCTTAGGAAGATAGGTGCTTGTCATTGAGGTGCTTGGTTGCAAGAAAAACTTTCAAAATGGGTCAAATTGCAAAGGTTTTGGGTTTCGGGTACTTTAGGGCTCAATTAGGGTTTTCTAGCTTATAATTCGTGTACATTTGATTTGTAATGATAGATATATGTTCAAAATACTTGTATTAAGGATTAACAACAAGAATTGATAAGTGGTTTGGGTTTAAAATGGGTGAAAACGAGTAAACGGGTCAAAAGTTCCAATTAGGGCACAATTAGGGTTTCTTGGATTTGATTTGCATATAGTTGAAGTAAAATGATGAAATGATGATAGAATATGATTTATAATGTTGTAAATTAAGTTATTACAACTTATTTGAGTGTTGATTTAGGTTTACAATGGATAAAAACGAAGAAACGGGTCATGGTTTAAAAACTAGCTTGGTTTTAAGGTTTAGGGTTTTGAATTAGGGTTTTGAATTAGGGTTTTGAGTGTAAAAATGTATGTGAGAGCTTATGAGTAGAATAATTAGGGTTTACACATTATATATTGAGTGTAGTAGCTTGTACATTCACTTTAGATGTTAACCTTTCATGAAATTAGGGTTTAGAGGTATACGATAACGGTTTAAAGCCCGTTTTGATATAACTTTGCAAATGGTACATTATATGAGTAATGTACTTTGTAAAAATGATATTATGATATTGACTTGACATGTTATGATGTTTGCTTGACATATATGAAGATAGGATTGCCGTAGGTAGGTTGCGTGAGCTCGTTAAGTTTAGATATGCAAGTTACATTGCAAATTGAGATATTGGTAATACAAGTAATGTAATAAAGCAAAAAATTTCCTTGAAAAGGTGGTTCATATATAATAAATAGATAGTGCATTGCATCTAACTTAATAGATGGATATTTACATTGATTAAAATTGCGGGTCGTTATATTGTTCAGTTAGTTCGGTTTAATTCAACTCGAAAACCGAATCGAACTGAATCAGAATTCAACCGAACCGAAAACTAAATTTGAATTGGGTTATGTTCTTAGGTTGACCCGAATAACCCAAAATTCACTATTTATTTAAAAACAATTAATAATTACAAAGAATTTTTGAAAAAAAAATTATTTCAAGCATAAAAAATATTTTTTTATGTTATGATAAAATTTTAATGGTATTTATATATATATATATATGGGTGTGTGTGTATATATATATATATATATATATATATATATATATATATATATGAATGTATAAAAAAAAATATTTATATGAATTCAGTTTTCGGTTTAGATTGTCAAACTCATATCCAACCCAAGAACCAAATTAGTAGTTTAGTTCGATTCAGTTTTGGCAAATTCGGTTGGGTTATTAGTTCGATTCGATTGTTTTCGGTTCGGTTCGGTTTTGGTTTTCGATTTTTTTGGTTTTTCTGCTCACCCCTAAATACAAGAGCCAAGGAGGGGTATTTATAAGCAAAAAAACCAAATTGATAAAAATTAATTAGAGCTCGGCACGCTGCCCACGTACCAGCGCATGACCATCGTGCCAGAGACCCGTCTCTGGTTTTTTGGGTTTTTGGCGTTTTAAATACCCGTTTTTGCTAAACCCCCAATTGTACTTCACGCTTTAGCCTTTTAATCATTTTAACACTCAAGGGGTTATAAGGTCAACCAACTCAAATAGCCATTCGATAAAAACGTTTGTGAAGTGTATAAAAGAAGTTTTAGGAGAGTTTGTCCAATTTCAAAGAGAAAGAGAAGAACAAATGGATAAAGATTTTATCATTAGGTATTCCCCATGTGATCGATAAGAGTTTTGCCTCCCATAATTTAAAATTCAAAATTCAAATTCAAGTGATAAGGATGAGTTATCATTGTGTTAAAGGGAACACATTTGAAATTCAAATTCAAATTTGTGACAGGGTTGCGTGTGTACTAGGATTGGTTAGAATCTAACCATGGTTAGGTTGGTGAGTTGGCATGGTTAAAAGAGAAAGAATATGCCAAGGTAATATGCTTTGCTTGGTGAGAAAGGGTAGATGTTGTGAGGGGGAGGGATTTGAATTCAAATTCAAATTGTGAGGAGTGGGTTGTATGTGAGTTGGCAATGGATTAGATTGTGATGTCATGGTGATGTGGTGGAAAGGAACTAATGTTTTAAATTCAAATTTCAATATTTGAATGTTTAGAAATGGTGAGTTGGCAAGGTGTATGTAAGAAGCTTTGAGTGTGTATGTGTGTGATATTTGAATTTCAAGTTTGAGAGTGTGTAAGTTAGTGAGTGAGTGAGTGAGTAGAGAATGTTTGACAAGACACATAGGAGCTCATGTTGGGAATGAAGGGGACAAGATGTATATGTGTAAGAGAATGTGAGTTGGCATATGTGGGTTAAGCTTGGGAAGTTTGTGTATAGTGAAGGTTTAAGGTTTAAGGCTTATGTGATGGTTGTAAAGATGATAGTCAAGGACCTGATTATGTAGGCGAGTCATATATTGTCTTAAGGAAGAAAAGAATTAGACCATAATAATTAGGAAATGTATTTGGGAGAGTGGGAAGAATGTTTGTTGGAATGTTGGGATTTTGTAGGAAAGTGTGTATGATCATTTGTTTAGTAAGTGGGGATCAACATATGATTAAGATAATGTTTAGTGGGAAGTAGTGTAAGAGATGTTAGAGTTTGTAAAACATTTATTGTTTGGGAAGTGATGAAAAGTAAAGTATAATCAACTTCCAAATAACACAAACTCAAAGAGTCATTAAGACTTAATCCATGATTATCCTTTCATTAACATCGTCACAAATCATCTTGATGCAAACAAGCTAAGTGTTTTGCATCTCAAGTAAAGCACCTCCCGTAAAGAGAAAGGATGCATTTACGCAATTTGACCTTTGATTACATTTGACCAATAAAGGAGTAAAACCCGTTACGCGATTTGAGACAACGTAAATCCGGATTATGGTCAAATAGATACTTTCGTCTGACGGTATGTTGAAAGTATGATTCTACTAGGTTTAGAAAAGAATCTTAGCCTTGGCTAGAGGCGTTTGATAAAGAAAATGAGTTGGCGTTTTATCAAAAATGGGAGGACTTGTTTTAGCTCATCTCTAAGTCTAAACCTCATTTTGAGTGTTTCCAATTGCTCAAGTAGCATGTACATACCTTTATTAAAAGATTCATATGTGTCGGGTAAGAGGAAAGTCGGTGAGAAAAAATCGCCAAAACTCAAGTCGAGTCCCTGTTTGGGTTTTGGTGGTTTATGGCTATCGTTTGTAGTGTTGCGAACGTTTATTTTTCATCGTTAAAACATAAAGGAGATCTTAGTTAATGTTGCACCAATAGGGGGAATTCCTTCTTTTAAAAGTATTGATAGTAAAATGTATGTGTTAACAATTTATATGTGATGATCATGCAAGATGATAATAAAGAGTTAAGGGGAGAAAATCACCCAAAAAGTTATAGTGGTTCGGGGAGATAGTTTGGTTCACCCGTATGTCCAGTTTTTGTTAAATCCGCAACACCGATTACCGTTCACTAGTAATAAATCCTTGTGGTGGATAAACTGTACACCTTAGCTTTCACTGATCTACACCTAGACCCAAGCTAGCACCTAATAGAGTCCACACCTGTAACCACCCACAAAGACCTCACGATCTCTTCGCACTATAACAAGACTTATACCAACGAAATACCAAACTTCAAGCTTGACCGCACACGGTACAAGACTATTAAACCTATGCTTCTCCGCACCCGGAGTAAGACATTACACTTAGTTACAAATGATATAAGAGCTTGAGTATTGTGTTATAAGACAACAAGAATACTAGTCTAGAGGATTGAAAGAAAGAAAAACTATAGAAAACTCACAAGAGTGGATTAAGTTCTTATGGTAAAGATGGATAAAAGAACATATAAGAATATGTCTTTTGATGGATGACACAAAAGAGGTTTCTAAACTCTTGTCGTAGATGGAAGAAGATAGAAGAAGACGACTCTTAATGGATGGCACCAAGGAGGTTGAAAAGCTCTTGTGGTGAATGGAATAAGATAGAAGAATATGACTCTTGGTAGATAACACAAAGGAGTTTGCCAATCTCTTGATTTGTTCTTCTCTTGAAGATGTAATGATGCAAAAGATGTTGTTGACACATCGATTCAAAGGAGGTGACCAAGCTCTTTGATAAGTTCATCTTTTTCCGTATGATCTTGCTTTCAACACTAAATGATTTAGTGTATATGATCATATGTGTATTGGGTTAAAAGACTGGAGAGTGTTTTGGTAAAATGGGTTTTTTGAGTGGTAAGTATTTACTACACTTAAATTTGGTATTTATATAGGTAGATGAAAAAAATTACCCTCCCATTTGTCCCATGCGAATTTCGAACCCAAGGCTCTAATACACACACATAATTTAAAATTTTAATCAATTTTACTTGGTGCCAACACCAAGGCTTACAAACACACACACACAATTCAAATTTGAATTTTTGGTTAAATAAAAATAGGAAGGAATACTCTATTGTCCACTTGAGAAGAGGGAAAGATGAACAAAGCATTGCAAAAGAAAGAAAGATGGATAATGCAACGTAAATGAGATTCAAAGTTTGAAATTCAAAATTCAAAACTCTAATTCAAATGTTATTATCTTTATTACTTCAACAATTAACTTATAACTAATTACATAGATACACTTAAGTTAAATACTTTTCATATTTAGTAAATTACGAACCCACAAGAGGAAAGTGCTTTAGCTAAATACTCTAAGTGAACTTAACTTATTTGTTTAAAAAGGGAGTAAACGTATTTAGCAATTAATCAAGTCACAATTAAGACTATACTTATTTGTTTAATTTCATTTGATCATTTTATGAAAACATAAACCTTCGAGTGTTGAATTGATTTTCTAAAAGGTTTTGAGTTAGAGTTTATACAAACGACTCAAGATATTATAAAGGGAATTTAGGTCTTTTAATCATATGTAGCACTTAACCAAACATGTGCAAACCTGTGTTGAAAGATCAAACTTTGTCGGATAGGTAGAAGGTCGACTTTGAAAAACCTAGCGCGCGAAGACAGTAACCGGCGTACTGGTGCGTGAGTCTAGCGTGATGGACATGATGTCTTCATTTTATTTCGTTTTGAGCTATTGCTAACGATTTTAAATGTCTCATAATATATATTTATCGTCACTAAAACGTTAAGGAGATATATGTACATATATGCACCAACAATACAGATCAAGATTCTTGTTGGAGTTCGCAAGATCAAGCACTAGATTCCTACAAAAGTTTCTTGAGTGCTATTGTGGACTAACCATAGATACGAGCATGTTATTAATCTTTGTTAAATGATTGAGCTCCTCTCCAAATCAAAAGGTACACATGTAATGATTATTATGTTGTTTATTTTTTATCCATTATATGCTTGTAACTGGATCCATGGAATGGAAAAAGGTTTTGATTATTTAATTGCTTTTGCTGTAATATAATTAATGTCTATTTAACTCCTAAATAAAACTAAAAATTATGCCATGTTTTTCATCTTCTTACTTGTGTCGATATGTTAGATTTTAACCCATGCAATACCTTTGTTGACACTAAACCAAAGTTTTATTCGAAAGGAGCACCAATTTCCAATCCAAAGTCTCGCTGATGTTTTGTAACACCGAACTTTTACTCATCTAGATATTACATACGCGGTTCAAAAAGTGTGTTTATACATGCATGACCCACATGAACCTCATATGGAAGCTCTAGAATGGATTCTTTGATATTTGCAAGGCGCTCTTTCTTGGTGTTAGTTTCTTCGTCTCTCCTCAGTTGATAGATTTATACCTTATACGGATGCAGATTGGGCTTATTGCCTTGAGCCTTGTTGGTCTACTTTTGGGTTATGTGTCTTCCTTTGTGACAACCTTGTTTCTTGGTCTTCTAAGTGACTAAATGTTGTTTCTCATTCTAGTGTTGAAGCTGAGTATATGGGTGTTGCCAGTGTTGTCGTTGATATGGCTTGGCCTCGTAATCCTCTTCTAGATCTACATTATCCTCTACCTATTGTCTTTTGTGATAGTGTCAATGCCATATACTTTTTCTTTTCACCATGTAAAACACCATAGATCTAAACATATAGAAATATATTTACATTTTCTTCCGTTCGTGTGTTGCTATTAGACAGGTTCGAGTGTTACATGTTCTTTCGACACATCAATTTGCATACATTTTTATTAAAGGTTTACCCTAGCAGTTGTTCTTCGAGTTCAGGTCCAGTTTGAGTATTTAAAAACTTGTCGCTCCAACTACGGAGATGTATTAAATATACCATTAGTTTAGTTATGTGTATACATGTATTACAATGAGGAATTGGGCTATCGCGCGTTATGGCGGATCCTTTAAAAGTGAGTGTGTAAACATATAATAATTTAAATCTAATATTTTTTTATTAATTCTTTAGGATGAACACTTTTTTTTAATTTTGTATGTTATGTTGCGTTTAAAACTGCATATCTTTGCAAACAAATTCTAAGGATCATAAACATACTAACAAACAATATATTTTCCATCTACCATCAAATTTCCATCAAACATTTAGAACACATAACCACAATATATAAAACTTCGGCAAGGAAAGACAAATTAAGTTTGGACGTGAACCATTACTAAAAGCGATACTATTCTCGAGCAACTTATCCGTATTTAGAGCATTCGCTGGTTAACCATGAATTGAAGAATCCTACAAGTTATGGGTTACCAGATATGCTCTAAACACGGATAAGTTGCTCGATAATAGGTATGTTGGGTGTCTTTCTAAAAATGATCAAACTGAAAAAATTATAAGGAACCAAAACCGTTGTCATTATAGAAGAGAATAAGAGCCTTCTTTGTTATGGTAAATCCATAGTAACTGCTTAGAAACTATTTTATTCGCATCTCCTTCAGAATCCACATCGATGAGAATTTGCACAACATTACTACCACTACAAAATAATTAATCACTAATTTAAAGCACTAAATATTAAAGAGTCCAAATCAAAAATTTTATATGGTATCATGTATTATTCAGACAATTTAACATCATATAGATTTATCCAGTTGATTAAACAATTCCTTGTTACAAACTTTATAAAAGGTGACAGAAAGAATAAAATTACAGAGTTCCTAGGTGGTATACCGAATTATAAAATACACCAAAGCTATTCCGGGATCTTCTCGCCTTTCCATGGAAACACCCTTTTGTACGCAAACCTGTCGTTATTAAGATGCCAGAACCAACAGACATGCTACCTAAGACA
The DNA here is from genome assembly GCA_026074375.1 of Tanacetum coccineum. NCBI lineage: Eukaryota > Viridiplantae > Streptophyta > Magnoliopsida > Asterales > Asteraceae > Tanacetum > Tanacetum coccineum. The sequence continues at coordinate 7,894 of BQNB010124371.1, forward strand.
TTGTTCATTTTTATTATTTAGAATATGCATAGTTTGTAAAATGGAGATACTAACATTGGGGTAAGGAGGATGGGAGAAATAGATATAAGGGTTTTCTAGTAAGCTTTTAAGGATATTTTTGACACAAAGAAGCTCGGATAACGATTTCTTCATGACTAAGATTCCCCCCGCAAGCATCATAGAGAAAATTTATATCGTTTTGTTCTATTCACCTTACACTAACGTTAGTATGTCCACTTGGCGTACTATGGATAACCTAAATAAAAAATGAACAATGGCTTAGTAACTGAAAACAGGATACGCATGCTTTGGCTTAGATATTGTAGTGGCTACAAAAAGCGGTTGCAACCGGGTGACAAGATCATCATAGCCAAGCAACTTATATCCAAATTAATTATACGAAGACTACCTATAAAGTATATGGAAAACTGTATCGCCCTCAACTAAACGTTGATGGTCTAAAGTATTGGTGGTAGCATTAAGGTGAAACTACTAATAAATTAAGGTCTAACATTGTAGCGAAAGATGCATCGAAAAAACATTTCTTGTTTCAATATAAACTTCACCAATATTTTAGAGTAAAATAATGGTGATCTCAAATGCAAAAAAAATATATTCTCTAAGAAGCAATACATAGCATACCTCAACAAACCCGTTTAGTCAGAGCAATAAATCTTCTGTGGTGAGTGTGAGGCAAGAGTATAATGAGATCCGTTTGCATAGTCGGAGGAAATTCCAATCTACATACCTAAACCAAAACATAACAACACGGTTTACCTATCTTTTTGGCAGAAAAACATATACAGAACATTAGATAACACAAACATAAACCATACCTTTTGTTTTCATCAATCCAACAATCCAAACATAATTCCTGCATTCTTAACCCAATTCCCACAACCATTTTGTGTATCTTACATGGCCTAAGTAAAAAATGAAAAACACCTCAGTAATTGGAGACAACATGTTTAAAATAGGATCTATGTGTGATAGCTACCAACTTAGTAAGATTACCTACCAAGGTCCAGTAGATTTGAATTACGACTCATTCTAATTTTATCATAGGCTCTTATAAATTCAACTGATTTCATTTTTGCCTTTGGAAGTATGAAGAGATGAATAGCGAATTACCTTAAACTAATGGATGATGGTAAGAGGAAGGAAAATTAAAATATATGGATGTGGTTTTCCATTCCCCATTCCACATTTGGCTGCTAAACGGACCGCCAAACAACCCGCTTGTTCCCTTGGCTTTTGGAGGTGTCCTATCGATTTTTTACATCCTCCTTACTTAAACATTAGCACGCCCAACTAACATTTCTTGGATAGCCTAAATACGAAAGAAAACAATCTATTAATAACTGGACCAAGAATATTTATGCCATGGGTCAGATACCGTATCAAGAACAAACCACAATTGCATTTTTATTCGTGATATCTTTTTTTCCATGACAAAATGAAGACTTAACAGGTTACTGAATCATCAAAGCCAGACAACTACTATATAAATTAGATTTACAAAAACATCGTATAAAAGTATACGGCAAACTGTACTACCATACACTAATGCCTTATAATGTAAAGTATTACCGTTAAAAATAGAATATGTACTTGTGTTGTCGTTAATCTGTGTGGCGAAAACTTTTTCTTGCGTCGACACAGGATTTCCACGATAACAACATCAATGGCAAGCTGAAAACATGAATTCAAATGTAAGAACGTATCTTTAATGATCTTTGGGACTCTAAAAACGATCAAAAAGTTTTGGAACTCTAAAAATATAAGAACAAATATAAGAACGCACTTCCATTTTGCCACAGTCAAATAAAACACACCTTATAGCACTTATGATTATACACAACTCATATCATCTCCGAACGACTGCGCTTTACCCAAAACAACAGCATGCGGATGGCATTTGTATAAAAAAATACAATCAATTATCCACATTAGGCGCTATAAATTGTAATAGCGCTAAACGACTACCGATTTTATATGCTTTGTCACCATAACTGATGATTTCATAGGTGTTATAAGATGTGTCTTATTTGGCTTACAATTGCAAAAATAATGAAAGCATTTAAGGCACTGAATGAAACCTTTTCATCACCGTAACCAAACTCTCTAAGCCAATGTAAGCTTTTATTTTTATGAATCTGAGATGTCACCGAATTAACTAAAAACTGTTGAAATCCCAAATCACCAAAGTTTTAATTTGGTAATGGTGGTTCCGAGTTATAAAATTACAGGGGCCTTGGCTCAGATATAATAGCAGTTGCAAAACACGATGACATTTTATGTCATTCAATTTCTTCCATGCCAATAAGTACACCTAACTGTTACCAAATCATCACAGCGAAGGAAATATTATCCAAATTAAATCCAAAACCATAAATTGAAACATATCGGCCATAAAGCAAGTATAATTTTGTTTTTGTATAAAATAAAACGACATCACTTATACGCAACTAACAACATCTTTTAGTTTAAGCATAATCTCAAACATCACAGCTCATCTTTGAACGATATCTTTTTAGCTTTAAATAAAAATTAACCTTTAAACGGTCCAACGCAAACCTTGAACGGCATAATTTTGGCAAGACAAATTCTGCTGTGTTTTAGCCTCTATTTGTCAAAATAAGGTTGCATTTTATATGAAACGTGTTTTGTCATGGCAAAATTACAAATTCCAACTGACCGAATCATCATAGCCACGCAAGGATTAAACATTTTCGTTTGGTCTCCTATTGTGTAAAAGGATAATTAAATCAACAAAAAAATTGCAAAACTACAACATGCAACAACTGCACCGAAATTAGATATACAAAAGCCTAGAAACTTACAACATGCAACAACTGCACCGAAATTAGATATACAAAAGCCTAGAAACTTACAACATGCAACAACCTTAGCTTAAGAATCAACGTGGAACACAAAACCTTAACATCTGTAACTACATTTTTGGCTACCTATTATGATATATCATGTGTTCTACTCATCGTTCTGACCAAAACTCCTAAAATAATTCCAACATAACACGGCTAAATTAAAAAACCACTAAAAATTTACAACATGCAACAACTTCATCTTACGAATCAATAGTGAACATAAAACGTGGTATGTTAAGCATAATCGGGTGTTCTACACATCCGTCCGAACAAAACCCCTAAAATAATTCCAAGTTTAAGCGATTGAATTAAAAAAAACCCAATTTTTAATACTATCAACGATGAATCAAGTAAATAAACAAACTAGCTATCACTTGCATGCACCCTCAAATGATTTCCATTTTAATGTCCTGGCTTCAGATCTAATAGTTTATGTGTGCGTGGTTTTTTTTCCCGCCAGCGTATCTGGTTTTTTCTTGTGTATATATATCACTTTTTATCTAGCAACACGACGCTGTTTAATTTAGGGATCATATTAAATTGCAACACTCATTCCAAAACGACTTCGTTTCACCCTTAAACGACGTCGTTTTGTCCAACTATAATCTTAAACGGTTCAACCCAATTGTAAAACGACGTCATTTTGAAAGGCCCAAAACGCATGGTTTACCCTTAAATACGATCGTTTGTTTCGCTATTGTATAAAAATATAATTTATGTACAATATAAGGTTTCATATAGCATGACACCCTATTGTTTTCCTTTTTATTAAATGATAATACACTAAGAGGTTTGGGTGTCGTGGGCTGGAAGTGTGGGTTGGCCAACCAACTTAGCGTATGGTGCCAATAATCATACTGAGCATCGCGCTTTCGTCCCTCGGATGGTATATACCAGCTCACGCCATGGCCATTTCTTAATTTTTTAATGTATTTTTATATTGTATTTGTGTATTAGTGAGGGTATGTGTGGACTCATGGCATCACACCACCACTTTTGTATGAGAGATGAATTTTTGGTGTTGTATTGGATTATGATGTTACACAAAAAAATACTGAAGTTGCACCACTTTTACCCACCCGTAACACCACAACACTTGTTCTAAAAGGTTATTCTCACGATTCAACAACTCTAACCTTTACCCACAAAAGATTGTGGAAAACATCGTTTATGTAAACCCTCTACTCTACAATAGCTTTCAGAACTATCTTTGAACTTATTAATTATAAATTAAACAAAATCACTTGAATTGAATATATCTTCTTTAAGAGAAAATTGAACTTCACTATATCCAAATTAAAATAAACCACAAAAAATGACTTAGGCTATGTTTATCAATAAGGATTGCCAACCGATTGAAGGACTAAAGACAAAAAAAACAATACTTTATTAAAAGGACATAAAAAAAGTAATAGATGTCAACGACCGGTTCATAAGTTGATCTTCAAATCATAAAACTAACCTCTTTTATTTATTATATTTTATCTTTCACATATTTTTCTCTCACACACTTTTTTGTTTCTCTCTCTCACACTCTTTTATTATATATATAAAAAAATAATATTGTATTTTAGGTTGAGTTGTGTTGTTGATAAATGGTAAAAAGTTGAGACTGGTTGTATAAATGGAAGAGTGAGAAAATAAAATTTTAATGAGAGATTGGTTTGTAGAAGGTTGTGAATAAACGTAGTCTTATTGGTATCATAGACTTATTTGTAAGGAAAATACTTTTCTTTGGCTTTTTTACAAAGTAAGTTTAGTTCTCGAATCCAAAGACCTCCCACGCATATATGTATAATTTCGTGAATTCGTCGACCTTTTTTTCTTTCCCATTCACACAGTATGTTTAGTTTCTTAAATTATTTGGCATGTAGTTAATTGCTTGATATGTTAAATATATAGTTCCAAAATGCCATTAGTATATAACTCCAAAAATGGAAATTTTAGTAGTAGGGACAAATTCAATGTCACCGACGACTGTTTGTGTAGTCGCTTGTGCACCGTTCAATATATACAAGCCTTTACATTTTTACCATTTTTTCCTTTTTTAAATATTCATCACAGTCCAGATCTATATTTCAATCTCAATTTCTTAAACCAAAACTCGTATGACGTTGTTATCATCTCGGATGATGATGGAGATTTGCCAACGTTAATTGCTAAATGTTATACGAAACACATAACCACACATATCACTATAATTGACGTTATAAAATCATGTAGTTATGTACAGTAACGTCTATTTTTAAAGAAACTAAAAATGGTACAATCTCATAGTTTCCATAATTTTGTCTCATTGCAATTTCTTGGTTATACAACACACATCACATTGAAGGTTTACATACAATTATGCACATGTTTTGTTTGCTTATCTATATAACTAATTTTTCATATTTTAACCATTTAACTTTTCTTCACTCGTTTATCATATCGAAAGAAATGAGATATGTTTAATAGTACGTTTTGCCTTGGCGGGTTCATCTTAATATATAGCCGTTGCTTTCTAATTGTAACTGAGTTGAAATTTCGTAAATCCAAATTTCACCATTATTTTAGTTGATATTCCCGTTAAACTACCAAGAGTACATACGTCAATCACTCAATCAATGTATCATACCATATTTTTATCCTGTTATGTCGTCTGATAAGTGAAAAAAGAAAGTCGTATCTACATTATAAAGTAGTTTAATGTGTTTTTTTCTAAGAAACTGATATTAATGAGCAAATAATTTCATGTTGCTGGCCGTGCAAATTATCTTTTGTACCTGGTCATGCAAATTTCTCACAAAAGAAAACTTTGTCAAGTTTGAATACGATATATGTTTAAGTAATTTACCATGTTTGGAGTGGTGAAGAGAATCCCCGGGCCTCCAAGTGAGTAAGTTCTTCAAGTATCGGATAAATAGACAAGAAGACGCGTTATAGATTGCTCTCGGGAGTGATCCCTAGGACCAAGCTCAGGGTTAGTGTAAGTTTTGTGGGGAGCCAGGAAGGGCGTTAATATGTAGTTGAGTAAAAGTGTAGTTAAATGCTTACTGATATGAGTAGTAAATGAAGGTGGTATTTACTACTACTTGAATCTACTGTAGCGGTGTTACATTCCGGTATCTATGGAATGGTTGCGTCCGACACTAGCCTAGTGTGTCTGGCGATTGAGATTGCATAGGAGACATGATCACGTAATTCCCCGGGGTGCACGTGCCGTTTTTATGAGTGCTAGATAATTGGAACCGACTGGTCGAAGAGGGAAACTTATCTCTGTGGTTTGTGTGACCCTCATCTTCTAATGGGTCCTTCGGCTGTGCCCTACGGCATGCTGACGTGTTCTTTCGGTTGTTGGTCCATTCCAGATATTTACGCGGGTCATTGTCACCCCACCCACCCCCGCCTGTATCATTTTTTTTAGATAGAGAACTAATGAGTGAAACTACTTAGTGTTGCTCTTCTTGCTCCCGTTACTCTAATTGATACTTCCTTTTTTTTGAATGTCACACAAGTCATAATTTCAGTTAAGTTAAAATCAATATCATTATGACTTGTTTGGTCTGGGGATGAGTGATGTACAACCGTGTACCTAGTTCTCAAAAGAAACGGTTTGTGATTGATGTCTCGTTGTCGTCCCTGACTCATGAGGCCGACCGCTTCTTCTTCGCTTTTTCCTGTATTATAGCCAACTCGTTTTCATTTTTTATTGCGTTTTTTACTTCTTCTTTCGAACGACATTTTGAGACTTCTGGCTTAATTTCTTCCAGGTACATACTCGTTCTTTGTTTATCCTTTCTTAGCGTTATCGTTCCTTCCGGTATCTTTGATAAAAATGGCCGAGGAAGACCATTCTGCCGAGGAAGACCAATCATGTTGAGGCTCTCTGTTTAATGCTATATTGATATGACGTGCCATTGAATCTATCTGGGTTCTTTTTCCAAAAATTAATGATCGTTTAATTCTTTGGCATTGCGGCATGAATTCCTTTAGTTCTAATTCCTTTAGATCTACACCCATGTACTTCGTCTCAAGGATGGACGATGGATCAGTTACCGGAGGAGGTCATAGGTTTATATGAATAGTTTTTTGAGTTTTCAGGGATAAGGGTTCCTTTATCTACCCTCCTGTTGGGCGTCATCAAGCATTTTCATGTTTATATATCTCAGTTTGTGCCCTTGGGTCTAAACCGGTTGACCATGTTTGAGTTGTACTGTCGATGTCTAGGTATTATTCCCACCGTGAACCTCTTCCGTGTTTTTTATAAGGTTAGTAAACATGGGCACTGGTTTTCTTTTGAGAAGATATTGGGAAAGGGTGCATGAGGCAGAGTGTTTCGAGAGACCTTTTCCGGGATGAAAGGGTGGAAAAAGATGTTCTTATTTTTGGATAGGAGGGCTATTACGGATGCTATGGCTTGGAGACATCATGATTCTAAGGTCAATGACACTGTCCCAGATCATTTTAGATGTTCAAAAACTTACCGAGAGGTTCATAGACCTTCGACCGGTGCCCGTCGATCTTCTCTTTAGAGGCGGATTAGCTACTACATGGGTTTTCTAGGGTTTCCATCCCATTTTCAAAGATACCGAAGGGAATGGTAATATACTTGTGACTTTATCTTTGTATATGGACTGTTTTGATGTCCCTTAACGTTGTATTTGCTTGTTGTCTCTTTCTTATTCAGTGATCACCATGTCTGAGTACTTGTGTTTCCCTTTTTCTTTCTGGTGCTTCAATTGTTCAAGGATCTGCTCTTTCAAGCAAAGATCTGGTGGCGCAACATACCACCCCTCCGCTTTCGGTAGATCAAGCTATTCCCAAAAAAACTGATTTCCAACGGGAGGTTGAGGTGGAGGATTCTAAGATTGTTGCTGCTAGAGAGAGGAAGGCCCGAGCGACTGCCAAAAAGAAAGAGAGTAGGAAAAGGGATGGAGACGAGGGAGAAGGTTCAAAACCTAAAACCAAAAGGAAGAAAGTTCTTGCTGTTAGGAAAGGTGGGTCGGCCTCCTCTATGCACGTTTCTTTTTCGAATCCTATCACAACGATGGGGCATACCGGTAACGTTGTTGGGAACCTTTCAGAACCCGGTACTAAGCTCGATAAGTTACATAAGAATCACTCAGTTCACATTTCCCCTCATGACTCAGCCAATAAGTTTGTTCACAATTATATTGACATTAATGATGTCCATGAGGAGACGAATAGGCTCTGGCTGGGGTCCTTCGTTCATCAGTCTGAAAGGGACTTGAATGCTGATAAGACTGAGGTATTTGTTTCCTCTCAGGCTGGTCACTCTGCTCATCATATTTCATTCCTACATACTTGTGTGTTTACTTAGTCTTTATTTCCTTTTCCTCTGTAGGTTTACATGCTGATGAAGGCGAGTCCTCTCGTTCCCGAGATGTTTACATTCCTAAATGGACAATTCCTCGGAGATGTCGTGTTGACTCTCCTATGTGGTGTCGAGAACTTATGGTTCATCTGGCTCCTCCGGCTGCTCAGGAAGAGTCAAACGCTTTGACCAATCCTATTGATCTTGAGATAGCTTGGTTTAGTTTGGCCCAAGGGGCTATGGCTCAGGTTGTTATTTTGGAGAGGTTTGAAAACCTTCAAGACGACTATACTAAGTTAGCCAAGGCTCACGGAGAATGCTCCGATACTGTCAGGAAGTTGGATACCACTAGACAGGATCTGGAACATAATGCCAGGCTTTATACTGACATGACCGACCGTTACAAAGGGTTAAAAGAGGAACATGTCGGCTATGTTGATAAATTCCAAGCACTGGAAAAAGAGAAAAATGAATTGTCAAGCATTAATAGGGATCAAGCTCTCCAGATTCGGGAGTTGGAGGTCGAACTGGCTAAAAAGTATTCCGCCCTTGTTTATGCCGAGAGAATATCAGCCGAGGGGGCCGTGGAAAAAAAGAAGCTTGTTACTCAGCTAAGTCGAGCAGAGATCGAGAAATTTGACTGTATCCGCAAGCTGCTTCCTGTTATGGTTAGCCGACTCCTTCAAAGTCATGAATACAAGCAAAGTATATCGGAGCCCTTTAACATGGCTATCCAAGCTAGGTGGAGTAAGGGGTTGGCCGAGGAGTGTTTTGAAAAAGATATTATGGCTGCCTTGCGTAGGGTTGAGAACTTCGACCTTTAATCCGATAAAAAGTTATATCCCATGTATGACAAACTCTTTGAGAAGGAATATCCCTATATTGCAAAGATTGCCAGCGGCTTTCGCCATTTGGTAGCCGATTTGCTGAAAGTTTATCCTGACCCTACTTCTTCTAGCGAAACTATCCCCGTGCCAGCTTCGAAGGTTCCTACCGGCCCTTCTGTGCCTTCCGTTTAGAAGAAAACTTAATTTCTTAGTCTTATTTGTAATTTGTATTGTTTATCTAAATACTTAACCATTTTGATGTAATAAGGAACCGTGTTTTTGATTTATTATTATGATATTCATTAGCCTATTGGATCTGTTTGTTAGGTGAAGAAATTTATAATTTGGTTTATATGTATCGTCTTTATCCTTTGTTTATTGTTTATAGTTTTGTGGGAATGAACTCGCCATTCGGTGCTATGCACTCCGGCTCATCCCTTTAGACTCATAGTCGTTTGGGGTAAATAATTCCATTCAGTGCTGTGCACTCTGGCTCATCCCTTTAGACTTGTAGTCTTTTGGGGAAAATAATGCCATGTGGTGTTGTGCACTCTGGCTCATCCCTTTAGACTCGTAGTCTTTTGGGGTAAATAATGCCATTCGGTGTTATGCACTCCAGCTCATCCCTTTAGACTCGTAGTGTTTTGAGGTAAATAATGCCATTCGTTCGACCGGAGGTAGCGAGTCTCTCGGTGAGGAGTCATAACAGAGTACATTTTGGAAGATTGCCCCTTCCTAAGGATTAGAGTAGGAGCTTTAATCATTCATTTAGAAAACTCATAATTCATACAATGCTTCAGAATTCTTAAAACAATAACTTCTACAAATAACACTTACGAAGATTAATTACATGCCAGGTTCGAGGAACCTCTTCATCTTCCAATGTAGGAGCCATTCTCATATGCTTTCGTGACCCTGTATGGTCCTTCCCATTTGGGTTCTAACTTGCCTTGGTCTTCTACCCTGCTCGCTTCATTCCTTCGGAAAACAAATTCCCCCGGTTTAAAACTTACCGGACGTACCCTCCTATTGTAGTATTGCTCCATCTTCGTTTTGTATATTGCCTCCCAGATGGTAGTCGTTTCCTTTCTTTCTTACATGAGTTCAAGGTGTAGGTCTCAGCCCTAGATAGATCTTTTAAGCCTGTGAAGGATATAGAGCACTAATGTAATCAAAAGTAACTTTGTGAGAGACTCTAACAAAACAATTTATTGTTCACGCGGAAAATAAACAATAGTGCTAAAGAAGAATTACTAAAAACAATACTTTGATCCTCTATGGATCTTTTCTATTCATCACAAAACTATTTCTTGATTGTTCAATCACTTGTCAAGCCTAAACCGTGTGGTTTCATTTATAGATATGAAACCCTAAACTAATTCTCCTAGAATTACGTTTACATGAGTCTATCTATAACTTCTCATGTCTATCCATAGTTTAAACGAACTAAACTTATCCTGGAGTAATTACTTTACTCTACCAGGACGAATATCATAAGCAGCAGGAACTACATACCCGCTAGTAGCAACTATTACACTATCAGTAGCAATTACTCTACCAGTAGGAACTACATACCTACCAGTAGGAACTAATAAATACAAATATACCTAACACAAGGTTTAGACGTATTTCCTCCTCATTATAGCCCTCTCTGATCATCATAGTGCGGTAGGTATGAATGCCTATCTCGGCCGGAATGACTGCTTCACTACCATATGTTAGACTAAATGGTGTTTCTTTATTGCTTTGTTTGATTGAAGTCCTGTGTGCCCATAGGACATTTGGCAATTCATCCACCCATCCGGCTTTTTCTCTTCCCAGTCTAGTCTTGATCCCTTCCATCAGACTTCTGTTTGCTCTTTCTACCAAACCGTTGGCTTGAGGGTGAGCTACGGCTGTATTCATTTGATGGATTTCAAACCTTTCGCACCAGCTTCTAAAAGGATCGTTTACCAGCTACGCTCCGTTGTCTATGACAATGATCAGAGGTAACCCAAACCTGCAAATTATGTTATCCATAACAAAACGTATTACCTCTTTCCCGGTGATCCTTACCAATGGTTTGTGTTGGGAATTATAGATTTGATGAGACAAAAGAACAAAAAGAATGAAACAAGAAGGACTTAATCGACAAATTAGAATTCTACAAAAGATGGAGTTTGACTACAAATTAATGATTGGGAAGTTACAAGATGTAACTTAAACGTCATTAGTATAATGATAAATACTAATTAATGTTATTAATGTGGTCAATCTCATTAATGATAATTAATGTCATTAATGTATTCCTTTGTAACGTCTTATGGTCTCTATTATATAAAGAGACATAGACTCATAGGTTTTATATCCATCCATAGAAAACACAGACTTCTCCAATGAGAGTCTGATTACAAAGTGTGTGTGCTTTGTATATTAGTTAGTTAGTTAGTTAGTACACCATAGTAGTTGGTGTAGCCCCATGTTATAGGTTGGGGTAAATAGGAATCGTTCAATGAAAAACCTTGTTCAATAACAATTGTGTTTGTTTAATTCCGCTGTGCATAATTGTTACAATTTTTATTGGTAAAACGATCCTAGATGAGTTTAAAACGATCTTCTCATGTGGTATCAGAGCCATGGGGCTCTTGATCTGGGATCTACAAGGTTTTTGAAGAAACCCTAAAACCTTAATTTTCAAGAAATCGATTTGTGGTTAAAGTTTGATGGGGTTTTTGAGTTAATTGATATATCAATATTTATAATTGTCCTCTCTACCTTAATTGGTATGCAATACAATTGTAAATTATTGTTACTATCAAGGGTTTCTATGAAGAATGAAGGCACTGCTCAAGGTACTGTTCGAAAGTATTGCTTCTATTCGAAAGTATTGCTCATTATGCTCAAAGTACTGCTCGTTGTGAAAGTACTGCTGTTATGTCCGAAGGTACTGCTAGTTTCATCCAAGAAGTTAGTTTATACTGCTAGCTTTGTTCGATATCGGACAGAGCGATAATTTTTAGTTCTCGGATGTGAAGACGATATCGTA
>BQNB010124372.1:0-18934 GCA_026074375.1 Tanacetum coccineum
AAAAATAAAAGTAATACTAGTATTAGATATACTTACAAAGCGTTATATAGCGAGATCGGACAAAACCACGGACTTCCTTTGTTCCTTATTGTCTTAGCCGTGACTCAAAACAAGCCAAAACACCAAAACACCAAAACCTTAACTTTTACCAAATCAAAACTTCAACAAAACCCTTTGTAATCTTTTCCCCACTAAATTTTATACTTTATTCGAATCGAAACCTCTTAATTTATTAAAAATCTATACATGCATAAAACCTCTTGCATGTGTTAGTTTTCACCATGGATGATTAAATCATCATCATCTAAACATTATTTGATGGTTGGAAAAATCAAAACACTAAGGGTGTGTAGGTTGTGGGTTCGACGAGCACCAAAGGGGGGAAAGGAACACCAAAGACAACTAAGGCTTGATTCTAGCTTAGTTTAAATCATCATTTGGATAATATAGGAAGGGATTTCAAGATCAAAATTTTTGATGTATGTCTTTGTGTGTGTGTGTCCGGTCGAACAAGAGAGAGCAAGGGAAGGAAGATCAAATATTGAACTATGTGTGTTTACTCTTTGTGTGTATATAAGAGTTTACTTGGAAGTATAAGTAATCACTCATCATTACTTGTGTTGGGACTCAAAATGTTTGGTTTGTGTGTTTGAGGTGCCATAGTCGGCGGCTATGTTAGGCTAAAGGGGCATCTTCATCATCATTTTTTTTGAATTTATATGTTACTTGTAAACCTTGTGAACCCTTTTGTAATTTAAATGTATCACTTGACACTATAAATGTAAACATGTCTTATTTAATTAAAACGCAAGTTTTGGCCAAGTCGAGGAACAAAAGTCATCGGAGTCCGCGAAAATATAATTTACAAGAATAAAAACATTGACGGTGCGCGTCCTGATTTATTATGATGCTAAAAGCGTTTAATGGTAGCGCGGTCAAACGTTGACTCGCGAAACAACAAAAATAAAATTTCTCAAATTCACCCGTAATAAAATACGAAAATATTTATTTTTGACAATTAAAATTTTACTTGTCGACGTTCAATCATACAAATTATAAAATAATAATTATGACGTCGCATCCGCGATCGTCGTACGCGTCGTAAAACTCGGGTTGTTACATTCCACCCACCTTAAAGGGAGCGTCGTTCCGGTGCTCATCCCTTCTTACTCATCTTAATTTCACTTGCGGTGAGACCAGCCATTGGGCTTGACAAGCCATGGGCTTGAACCCGATTAGCTTCTCAAGTTCTAATATGTAACTACGACTGACGAGATACATTTTAGGAGTGACCGAGACTTTTATGTATTTCTAAAATGAAAAAACACGCCAAAATTACATCCGAAGTATGGAGGAGAATGGATAAATTATCCGGATTCATTGTGATCGTGAAGATGGTGAAATTACATCAAAATTCGTAGTTTATATGTTGAAAAAAAATCAAAAAAGTGAAAAATGCAAAAAAGTGATTATGTAGAGTATTGCTGTATATTATGGATGTTTGGGAGTTAGTCATTATGGGAACGCCAACTAAGGTTGTTTGATTAGTCTATTCAATCAAGGCATTTATCTTTGATTTTGTGTCTTCTTCAAGGGATGGTCGGGGAAGTTACTAGCAACACTGTACCGTATTTGTTTGGACTTAATCTATTTGTTTTGTTCTTTTTATTTAACAACAATTATTTTCCCTTTCCTAATCCCTATCCTTGGGTCTTACTCGAATGAGGATGCGAGCAATTACATGTATCTATTCCATCGTTATGGATGTGTATGTGTGATTTTGTCTGCCTTGTTGTTGTATTACTTTTGGTGAAAGGATTAGAAGATTCCATACCCTTTATTGTTCTTCATCCTAACCTTTAGTTTTACTTGAATGAGGGAGTGAGCAATCATGTATGTCTATTCCATCGTTTTGGATGTGTATATATGATTTCGTCGCCCTTGTTGGTTTACGACTATTGGTGAGGATTACTAATCCTATTCTTTAGCTTATTTGAGTTAAGGATCGAGCAATCACATATGTCTATTCCATCATTATGGATGTGTATGTGTGATTTTGTCACCTTTTATGGAATATTGGTATCGATAGTGACTAGAAAGAATGATCAACCCTTTAAACGTTAAGCCAATTTACCTTTGTAGACTTGTCACTCGTTAGCTTTAGTGGTAGAGATGTGTATCCTTGCCAAGCTTATGATAGAATACTCACACGATCGAGCAATTATGCGAATTACGTGTTACCACATTGATTAGTTGAGTAATTTGAGTGTTTTCATTTTCCTACTTCGTGAGGTGTTTGGTTGTATGCTAGTAATTAAACGAAAAAATTGCTTAAAGGAAAAATCTTAAACCTTGGTTTATGATACATTTTAATAAGTTTTTTAAAGTCTACTTGAGGACTAGTAGGATTCAAGTGGGGGAATATTTGATAACATCAAATAACGTCTATTTTATAGCATCATTTATCCCAGCTAAATTGCTCATTCTATATTACTTTTGAATGAATTGGTACTTAATTGCTTATATTTGTTATTTGTAGTAAATATCGAGCAACTGGTGAAGTTTAACTAAAAGGCGCGCATTTTGGAGCTTAAAAGAAGAAATCAAGAATCTGTTGTTCTGACAACCAATACGCCGTATCCATCAAGGAAGATACTGCGTATCTACCTGAACTTCATAAGAAACCACGAAGTTATAAAGATTAATACGCCGTATCCATGAAGACTCATACGTCGTATTCACCGACGGTTCATGAAAGATTTTAAAAGATATTTATCGTGGTCCCCACTCTAAGAAAACCCCAATATGTCATATTGACAACATCCATACGATGTATCGACTGAATTCAAGAGGTTATAAATACCGAACCCTAAAAACGAATTTTAGTGTGCAAAAATATACCGAAGACTGAGAAGAAGGCATTAACCACCAGGTTTGACTTTTAGAAGAAAAGAGAAGCTACGAAGGTCTCGCAACGCCCTTCAATCCATAGGAAAACCCTTGTAAATTATACTCTAAATACGCGTTCGGTTTTTGGTATCATTCATTAACTTGGTTAGGTTACCTTAATCGTTCGTCTATGACATTTGTATTCGTTACAATGGTTATTGGCTAATACCTTTAGGTATTAGTCATGTTTATGATAATTTAACGTTTGGTTTATGTTATCCCGATTGCATCTTATAAGTATTGTGTGTTTCTTTATGTAATATCAATTTATAGCTCGTTTATGTGCTTAATATGCGACCCTAATCATTCAACTGGATCTAGAAAAACAGAGCAAGGGAACTAGAAGTTGGATAGCTCTCCAATTTCGAAAATTTATAATATCTAAGTAGATAAGATCAAACAATATTACCTTTCTTTACCTTGGGAGTTTAGTGACCAAGTATAGTACTAGCAAGGTGACCTAGGATCAACAAATAATGTTCTAATTCTTGGGTAAAGATCTGGACAGTGGACTACTAGTATATAAAGAGTCGTTAAGTAGTAAGTTAGTAAAGTCTCGATGAGCTAGGATTCAATAAGATCACCATTATTGTCTCCTAAGATAGATTATAATCAACCGTGATTGCTTTATGCGGATGTGGTTAATTGTGACAGAATTTGCATGTCTAGGTTTTTGGAAGAAGTACCGCCTAAATCTAGGAATGATATATCAACAACGAGATAAGACAATCATTGCACTTATAAACTAAAACCTGCGTTTTATTAGATTAAATATGGTTAATACGTTTTCCTTACAATAGGCTTGACCACTTCTCTATCTTCTAAATATCATCTTTTTTGTGTTAATCGTCCAATCTCAGTCTAGGTAAACCAAGACTCATACCAGTATCTCATGCTTCACTTTTTTGCCTTTAGTTTTAGGTTTAACTTAGGTATAACATAGAATAAATTAGGACTAACATAAGTAACTAAAATACTGATAGAATTAGGAATTAACTCTCTCGCTCTAGTTATCTGACACCTCAAACTTACCAACTAAACGGGTTACAGCTGCCCGTTTGTGTTGTTTTTTATGGTATAGTCGGCAAAATATAAATAGCAAAACTTGATAATAAATAATACCTACGCACAACCACACATCAGTCATTAAATAATCCGTTAGTCACATTATTTAATTTAAAGGCTAATTAGTTAATGTGTAATGGACATGTTAATTAATCAAGTACAAAAATCAATTTGGAAAGTCCATATTAAAGTGTTGACCTAGGGTGGAGGAAAAGGATACCAAGTCCGACTTGGTTTCCAAGTTATCTAAGAGCATATATAATGAATTACATGATTCATTATTAATACTCTATCATAACCTAAACACCAAAAATGTTTTTCTTTCTCCCCTAAACACCTATTTCGATCGGCTTTAAACTCTCTTAAGGTTTATATATGGTTCAATTTATTATTAAGCTCAAACCGTGGGTTTCATAGCTTCAATCGTGAAATTCAAGAACCAACATTCGGGTTGTAATGCATAACGTGTAGTGTGGACTACTTTATAAAGGACATGTATTTTGTTGTTTCATGGGGTTTTAGACAAGAACAAGGCGTGTTCTTAAGCTCCGATGATTACTTGATCCGATAACAAGGTTAGTATCGTTTATTTACATGTTAATCTAGTTACATCATACGAGGTCTCTTTGGGACATTCTCCACTGCGTTTACTCGTGTTTTATATGTGATATGAGATGTTAAATCCCAACACAGACAACAATCCTTGTCAAAAAACTTTGATAACGAAATTGTCCACCCCCTAAGTGAATGACCAAAAAGCCCTTACGGTGAAATGGCAAAGTTGTTGGTGGAATGTCCTATATCATAAATAAATATACGACCAAAAATATGTGAGCCTATGAGGCATACACGTATACACAGAGGATACGTTTATTAATGTAATTAATATATTTATTGTATATTAATTATATTAATATGTTTCATGAAATAATTAAATGGTCGTAACAAGAAAAAAAGGAGGGGGCCAAGTGTCGTTTATAGCAAACAAGAGGAGGTGTTTGAGTATGACTTAGAGAACAAGTCATGAGGCTATATAATCCCATTGCCTCATCTTTTATTCGATATTCGATATCCCTATATGTCATACGATATACTTTAAACACTAAAGAAAATATGTTTTCTTATTTCTCTTGTCTAGAAAATCGGCTGAAGAGACAATAGATATACATGCTATCTATGCATGTTGAATGTCAATGCAATGTATATGCATGCATGTGAGATGCATGAAAAATATGTTCTCTTTTACTCCTTGTCGTTTAGACGATCGACTATTTCTTCTTTAGGGTTTTTGATCGTTAGTTTAAAAATGAAACAAGAACATCGTGTTATGTTGTTTTATTCGAGCACAGGACTAAGCAACCTGAACGTATCCTCGGTGAAGTGTAGTGTATGTATATCCAAGAGGTTATCTACTTTGGTAACATTGGACGGTCTCACGTTGTATTTACTTATTATACACACGCTTAAAATCAAGACGGTGTATTCAGTATTAATTGTCTAAAATGTACACGTCTTGATCCATTTGTTAAATAAATATTCTATACTGTTTATTTATTCCCGCTGTGGTTGTAACTCGTGAACTTAATGTTTAAAAGTTTGAAAAACCCAACAGTGGTATCAGAGCCATCGTATATGAATTTGTAATTACAAGGAATAAAATTGGACAAATAATTAGGGTTCTTGATTAATTTTTAAAGCCCTTTGGGCGTTTGATGCATAAAGATTCGATCTTTGTGCATCAAGATTCAATCTTTATTGGTTATAAAATTAATTAGATGGATTCTAGGTTGTATGCAATTTTAT
The DNA here is from genome assembly GCA_026074375.1 of Tanacetum coccineum. Classification (NCBI taxonomy): domain Eukaryota; kingdom Viridiplantae; phylum Streptophyta; class Magnoliopsida; order Asterales; family Asteraceae; genus Tanacetum; species Tanacetum coccineum. The sequence continues at coordinate 5,818 of BQNB010124372.1, forward strand.
GATAAAACTTGATGTGTTTAAATTGTTAATTAATCGGTTTTATGTTCATAATTAATTGTTAATTCGACATCCATGATAAAGATATGCAATTTATCATGGAGCGATATATGATATAAATCTTGTTAATTGTTAAAGATTTTATGCAAATATGATGATCAAGTATTAAAACATAGACATTAAATTTATGTGGTTTCGATCCACGAATTTAAAAGCTAGGGAAGACCTTAGTTATGTCTTAATGGGGCCTAAAAGTTATATTAAATTTTATGTGCTATGTGGTATATATTTGTATAAGGCTTACGCAATCGATTATATCGATGGATGTGGCCGGAGTCATTGGACGAAGGAGCCTTTTATGAATATGTACATGTTTTAATTATTAGATAATTTGGATTATAATTGATATTTGCATGACTTAATTGTTAAGTGTTGTTTTTAATAAGTGTTATGTGAATTAGTTTTGTGTTTATATTGGTTTTATTTTAAGTTTAGACTTGCGAGAAAATAAAAGGGTTTTTCGAAAAATAAATATAAACATGACTAATTATTATGAAATCAGATTTATTATGGACTATTTTATAGTTCATAATGTATTTTTCAAATTAAAGTTTTTTTTTTATCAATGACGTAATTTGCAAAAGTACTATATAGTTGCAAGGACAAGGTTCGGGGAGACTCATCAAGAACTTCTCTTGTAGACACAATACCCTATAAACCTTACTACGTTGTAAGTTTTCCTTACCTTGTTTACTATGTAGGAAGTCGTGAATGATCTAGGTTTTAAATGATTTTAATCATTCTTAATAGTTTCCCGTAGTAAAGAAGCAAATCTTATATTTAAAGAACGCATGAATTCGTCATTTAAGTTCACACTATTTATGTATTGCTACTATGATAATAGATGATACGTAATAATAACTTAATTTGATAATAAAGTTTTTATAAAATCTAAGATACGAAGATGTATGCATGCTTTCGTAAATATTTTACAGTCAAATCACAATAAATACCCTTTTTTCAACTAAGTTGTTGCCATCTAATTTGTAAAAACACTTGTAGATTGCTCTTTACTATGCGTGAGACGTGTGTAGATTTGCAATATCAAGGTGATTATACGCTTTTCCGTGAGACGGTGAGTGTCACATAATCACAGTTTTTGATTGGACGACTTAGCGTTGTTGTGGTTAGACCTATTAACACGCGGCATAGATGGGATGAAACATGCTTACTAAATATTATTGTAATAAAGTAAGTCTCATATGGTTTAGGTATTACAATAGTTGTGAATTATCAATCGTTGATTACCTTTTGAATACACCATCACTAGCAGATCAACTGATGTGGTGGTGGTATGTCAAGTAGGATCCCAACCTTAGAAAATTAATTGTTTATTTGAATAAACATGGGTAGTTAATTTTCTTCAAGAAGTATTATCGAAAATACTAAAATTGAATTTTGCGATTCTATTAATAGTATTAATGCAACGATAAAATCGTAAACAATGGTTTGTTTCTTTATCAAAGAAGTCAATTCGGACCTCTATCCTTGTAAGGAACCATGGAGACTTCATTCCAAAATATCTTTCTTGCTCCGGAAGTAAAATCGAAACGTAGGATTATTCCTCATGTAATCACACACATAGCAAGCTTAAAAGTTAAGTAAATGCATGACTTATATTTTACATTAGAATTTTCAATGTGAAATTATTTATTTTTTTTAATTGGAAAGATATAAGAACCATATAAGAAAACAGAAATATGTTCTTAAGCTATCAAATGGTAACATCATAATGTAAATGTTTATATGTAGTTTCTTGATTAGAAAAATACCATTATTACCGCAAAATGGTAAAGGCAAACTAGAATAATATATCTAATTGTTTGTTTTAATCAAAATTGAAGAGGAAATTGCATGCTCAATTTTCAAGTTAATAAATAGCATTGATGGATAGTCTCTCATCTACATAGTAGAAATTTTTGAAATCTTTATTGATTGCTACTAATTAATATTTCAAAGAAAGTTGGAAAATAAATAGAGCACTATTTGTTTTCACTGGTTATAGAACACTTATAATGTTGTCAAATCCAGTGGAAGCATCGTGATTTATTTCTGAACAAGACATTAATGTAATGTTGTCTAATTCAGTGGGAGCTACAAGGTTTATTATCTTGGTAGTAACCTATATTATTTCTTGAATGTCTTAAGATAATTGCATAGATTTTTCCAACTATAAACACACATGGTTTTAAGGATATCCATGCACTATTTCTTATTAAACAAAGTGGTTCAATATCTACTTGTAACGCTAATATCTGTGACACTATCATATTATCCATATAAACAAACGAATGTCGTGTTGTTTAACTACATTTATGATGTTGTGCCATACACAAGTGGGAGAAATCTTTATTGTGTGCAAGGGACAACACATGACACTTACAATATGATTTAATGTTGCTCTTGACCGTAAGGTAAGAGAAAATATGTTAAGATATGAATTAAAGACTACTTCAAGTAAAATGTTTATGTGTTTTTGGAATGTCCGTAATAATGAAGTAATCTTGATTTAAAGACTACTTCAAGTAAAAGGTTTATGTGCTCTTGGAATGTCCCAAATAATGAAGTAATCTTGATTAACTTGAAATTACTACTGAAGCCAAGAGTTGGTGTTTAGAATTACTTTAATTAAATATGTTTATGTTTATTGTAAATTAATAAACATTAAGTTCGTTAATTTCTAAAAGACTTATAACATAAAGTAAGCGTTTAGAATTACTTTAGTTAAATATGTTTATGTTTAATGTAAATTAATAACCATGAAGTCCTTTAATAGTTGAAAGACTTATAACATAAAGTAAGTTATATCTTATGGCTATGACATGAACAAAAGTCCTTGAATTGTTCAAAGGTAAAATAATGTATAGTTAACATGGATAGAGTTCTTGAACTAGTTAAAGCCGTATACATTATTGCATGCAAATAGGTTTTTAAATACTATATATTCAATTTCGTTTGACACAATTGATAAGTATGTGACCTAAAGAGTATTAAGTTATTTAAAAGATTGTGATAAAGTCTCACAATAAAAATTACTCATAGAATACCACACATTCATGGTATGTCTAGAGTGTTGAATCAAATTCTTTAGAATTATTTGATTTTGATAACTTAAATATTTTACCTCTAAATCTGTCAAGGTTTAAAATTGAGTATGTCTTGTATATACTCAAAATAACTCCAATCTAGAAGGGTAATAAGACACCATCATGATTATGGAATTTGATGACTCGTTTTAAGTCTTAAAATTAAAGTTCTGAATTTGTTAAAAGTCTTATGAAGAATGATATTAACAAACTAAACTCAGGAACTGTCAATGTATCTTTTAATTTTTGCTCTACATGCTAAGTAATTATAGAAGAGTCTTTAATTACAAAAGGCAAGTGGGAGCATTTTTAGATCTGAAAGAGATAAAAATACAAAATACATAACCTTCTAAACACACTAGTGAATATCATATCAAGGCTTTAAATGTTAAACCTTATGATGATATAATTTTTGTTCATAGATCCGCAAGGATACCTCAAATACTTGATTGATAAATGTTATATCAATATTGAGGAATATGAGTCACAGGATCATAGTGAACCTGTTAATCATTAAAGATGCATTATTGAATTTTTAATTTGATATCATGGTGAAACCATTAAGATGCATTGTTGAATTTTGAATTTGATTAATGAATCAAACTATGAATGTTAAGATGTTGTCCGTAAAGATAATCATTTTTGAAACTTGATTGATCTTTAACTAAATGGTTAGACTGTGAAGTTAAAATGAGTTTCATCAAAGAGAAGAAAAACCCAAGTGGTTTGGTTCTTGGTTTCAAACTCATAAGGACAATTTTGTACACATATTTGATGCATGCATTATGATAGGATTATTAATCATACGCAAGCAATTGTTTTTGATTAAATATTCTTTCTATGCGCATTAATTATATAAAGATGGTAGATTGTCATACTAGTGTTCATATTGATGAAATATGGCAATGGAATTTAAAACTCTTCCTTGAATGATTACTGTTGCGAGGACGGTTAGTAATCAAAGGAGTTTATGAATTCATATAATCTTTATGAAGTGTACAAACGGCAAGAATCCAAGTATGGATTATTGCAAGCATCTAGGAGAAGAATCTTAAGTTTATTATTAAATAAATCACTTAGTTGATTTAAATTTAATTATAATTAAGATAACTCCTGAGTATTCCTAAAAGCTAGTGGGAGTATTATGTTCAGGTTTCCTTCACCTGAAAGATTTAGGAAATAAAACATACAACCTTGAAATAATATGTTTATTGCTATAAACATATGCGGTATATAAGTCTAACACAACATGACATATCATTTAGAAAGTCTAAATGGATACATATCTTTTGATAAAATAGAACATGAATGAAATCTTAAGTTGGAGTAAAGGATTCATTATGTACATCATATTGTGTAGACAAAACGGAAATGGATCATTAGTATATTTTATTGTGTAGAGAAGAGTAAAACCCCCCCCATTATATCATGCATGAATGCAAAGAGGATTTGGGACAACATTGGTATTTAATCGAAAAGTTTATTCGATAAAAATCATTGACTTGATATTTTAATAAGAATATGTTTGGATTTGGAAATCTTCTTAGATTATGGATTTTGGATTTGGAAATCTTCTTAGATTATGGATTTGTCCATAGTAATGAAAATCTAAAGATATATATTGCAACAATTTGTTGTGCAATTAGAATAAACCAATGTACTTAGAGTCAGGAGGTGCCAAACCATTTGTTAAGAGAATATTCATTGTTTTGGTTTTTAAAAGCACGGGGTTATTTATGTACCGGATGCTAAATCAAATTGAGATGACACTCAATACTAGTCATGGTATGATTTCATTTTTGATGATAACCATGTGGACTAGTTGTGCTCAACTGAGAGCATAGTTGCATTATACATTAAAGAATATGAATACTTTACAGTTTACACTTTTAGAAGCTGTGAAAGATGATTGTTGTCAAACGTCACACACCTTATGAGATATAGTGTGTTAATATTGAGATATTTGTATAAACAAATAATCATCATAGATATTCATGAATTTCACTTATTGAATTCTTGAAATAAGTATTCTCAAATTTCTAAAGATCAAAGCTAGTTGGAATTATGAAATCTAAGCCTTGTCAGTAAGTACGATTGTCGTATCTTGAGGCATGATTCGTCAACTAGAATTATCATGCATTTGATCTATTTATTATTTGGTTAAGGGATGTTTAGACAATGTTATTAATGATAATGATACTGGTATAGGTTATATTTTAACTATAAATTGTGTCTTCATATTGCATGTTTAATCCGGGGAATTAATACTTATTTTTCTAAATTAGTCCCGTTGTCGATTCAACAATATGGGGAGTATTGTTAAATTAGACAAATCTTGAGTGATTGGTGACTATCTTGGACTATTAAATGACTGTGGTCCGCTAAACTCACATGATATTCATAAGATGAATATTGGATTCCTTCAACTAAACAAGTTATCACTTTATGGATCGGCAGTCATTAAAGTGAATCTTGTAAGTGATTTTTGATTTACTAAATCTTTACTTGAGATGCCAAGTAGGTCTTAAATGTATGATAATCCTTCTTGATTCTTGTTTTTAAAGTTATGCTGAAAAAGGTAATAGTAAGGGCTATTTCAGAAGTGGTTGTGAAGGCAATGGTGACTAGCACACTTGTAGTCACATAAAGAATTTATTCTTCAATAGTCTAAAAGTATGTGCCACTGGGCCCCTCGTTGGATTAATCAGAATATAGTGGTTGCCCCAAAAAAGTCATGTAGAAGTGTCTCAATGACTTTTGGTAATCTGATTAAATTACATATATGAGAAACTTAATGTTAATAATGGAATGACTTGATCCCATATCATTTTTAACCTGGTATCGGAAGTAAACAATGGGGATTGTAATACCATAAATCTTTGACCGTGACTTTATGAAACCACAATTGAATATTACTGGGGCATGACATATTGCTAGATGCTTACCAATGTTATTATATTATTTATACATGTCCAAGTGTGAGCTGTTGGAATATGTCCACGTCTAAATTATATATGTCCAGAAAATTTATTCGAGCCTACGGGGACGCACGCGTTAATACGTAAAACAATTATTATAAATATATTAAATGTAATATATTTAGTGATAAAGCTTAACAAGCGTTAAATATTAATATAAATATTTAACGAAGTTATATTAGTCGTTTAAATGTTTAAAAGACTAATATATGAGAATTATAGAGAAAAGGAAAGTATGGGAATTATATCTTTTTTCCCTTAATCTATTTTAGTTTTTGCTTGTTTTTTCGTTTCCTAATCTTAAGCGGCAGGTGGCAGTTACCTAATGTTATCCCATAATATAATCCACACACAACAATAAGCAAACCCAAATAAGCCCTTGATGAGCCAGAAAATAAGAAAGAAGAAAAGAGAGATGAAGGGAACTTAGAATGTTAGATTAGAGAGAGAAATGGTGAGTTACAAGTGAGACAAATGCAACCAACACCCTCTCCATTATGGAGAGGGTTTCTTTTATATTCCTAGCCAACATGTAGGCGTATGGGCTTTTCTACTTGGGCCGGGCTTGGCTTATCTTGGGCTTTGAGCCCGAAACATGGACAATATATGATTTACAATCCAAGCAGTTGATCCCGCTCTAGCCTCATTACTTTACAACGACCCAATTTGACTTTATATTAGGCTGACGAACTTTCTTGTTTGACTTAATATAAGTAAGTGGTCTACAATCTCCCCCATTGTGGGTTCTTTCTTCAAATCTCCTCGTACCACGATAACATTTTTGTAGGGATGTTTGACTTTGTTTTATCAATGTCTCCACTGAGGTTAAAGTATGACTTTTGACGTTTATGCTTTACTTGTTTTGCGTCTTTGTCTTGTTTGTAATGGCTTTGTTCATTCATGCTTTGTGATCTTGATCTTGAGCCTTTATCTTTTTGACTTTGAGTTCTTGAGATCGTTATCTTGCATCATCTCCTTGACTTGAATCATCTTGATTTGACTTCCTTGATCATCTTGTGCTCTTGACCAACATGCTCATACTTGTTACATTTTGTTTTGACCTTATAAGATTATAAGTCTACACAATCTCCCCCAAATTATATGACGTTTCTTTATTTGATTTATGAGGCTCTTGGACTGGTACGGGAAGATTAGGAATCACTATCTTGACGTTAATGATTGACTTAGAAGACTTGAGTATGAGCATGTGGTTTATGAATTTCGACCTTCGTGGAATGAGCGGCTGGCACACACCGTCGTCTAAACCTGAAAAGAAGACAGTTAGTACAAAAGATGCTATGGCTTTTGTCTATTCATCTTTAGTTTCGGTTGCATTAACCTCTGGTTTCCCGTTTTATAGTATAAATACTATACATGTGATCAGGTAGATTCAAAGAATCTCCTCTTGACAGGGTTTCAGCTCAAAGGTAGGATCTTTCTAAAATAGATGTATTAGATTTACCATGCTTGTAGTTCTCATTACCCAGATTTTGTCTCATGCAGCAATCGGTAAGAGTGAATAAGATAGTTTATATCTTTTGATTAAGTTGTCAATTCATTTACTGGCCAAATAGATATCCAGTTAGCACTAAGCTCGTTCATATAGAACTGGTAAGCTCACCTACCAAGAGCTTGTTTGATGTTGGCTCAAGCAGGATTTCCATCTTCATTGTGAATACTTAAGTATCACTCGGATGTTCTGGCAAGATCTCAAGGATAATGCGTAGGACTCTTTGTTACAACTTGTGAACTTTATGGTGTTTAACAAGTGTATTTTGACATTGTGTCCTAATGAGATTTATAATTTGATCTCTTCTTGGCTCTAGACTCGATTTGTGCACTTTGGTTTTTGTAATCGGAGGCTGGAGCAGACTGCCACCATTTATATTAGCAATCTCGTGAGTGGGATGTTAATAGGATAACGTGTGTATCTCAGTGACAAATGTAGGAAAAGTTTTCTTTGAGAGAAACCCGAATGGCTGGGAAGGGTTGTGCATTGCATCACTGGGTCCATGACGACTTTCTTCAATATCAACAATCATCATTGTGATTTTGATAGATTATGTATTGACCCGGTTTCTGCCTAAGTTGTTTGGAGGGCTACTTTGTTTTCACCCTTTATCCATACATTTCTTTTTAATTCTTTAACCCCTTCAATGCTTACCAAGACGTCATTACTAACACCTTGTTGTGATTGTTCCAGTGTTAGCTCAATCTTAGTCGGCATTTTTCCCTTATACACATTCTTCTCCATTCATACCTAAGGACTGCTATTTCTAACTATGGAGTGTCCTTGGGTAGATCCCTCCGGTTCTGGTTGGATCGTAGGACTTATTCCTAACCTAACTACCTTATGACTTCAGAATCGTCGTGAAATTAATAGGTTGTTGGGTATAGAGATCGAACCATAAAACCATTTTCCTAACTTGTTATTTTCACAATACCCCCTTCCCTACTCTATGTGCTGAGATTCAAAATTGTTTAGCACATGAAGGAAAGAGTTGCACTTAGAGTCTTAAAGATCACATTCTTCTATATCATATTTTAATTACATTTTCTCCTCTTATTTTAAATAATAAAACACTTTGTATTTGAAATACCAATTGATTAAAATTTGACATGAAAAATTCCCTTATTGAGGAGAATAATATATACTAGATATTGCTATGAATTCATTTTCAGAGATTAGTGCCTCAACAGGATATGTGTTGATACCAATATTTATTAAAACTTGACATTGGAATGAAAAATTGATATGACACCACAAAATATTGAAGACGGAGTGAGATGCCTTAGTGAACAATGTACATTAATAATTGACATTATAAGTTTTCACATTTTAATTTCACAAAATGTGTTTGGATACATAAAATTAACATTTATGAGATGTATCCAACACATTAAAATGCTTTGTTTTAAAAAGCTCCCCCTCAGAATTTGATCCACATAAAATGACATTGTACGTACTACAATTCTTTAAAACTTATTCGAGGAAGGGAGTGTTGAACACACAATTTTAACAAATACCACTTTTAATGAAAACAATAAAAAGTACCACTAATTTATATTGTAGAAATTTTGACAATTGAAAGTTCTTTTTGAAAAATTGTGTTCAATGATTTTAAAACACATGACAGAAACTTCTCTTCTATTTTTAGGAGTAAGTGCAGAGCGTACCACTTCCCCTATTACATTCGGGGGGCGGGGGTGGAAAAAAAAACGAACGGGGGGGGTTTTTTTACTGCACTGAAATGTACATAAGTCATTAAGAAAAAATTAGAAATGACATATTTTGAAAGCATTTAAAACTCTTGCTCGAACTTCATTTACACGCCCGTGTCGATGTTAATCAACATTTCTAGGTACGTAAATGTTATCGATTTCAAGAGACATTACTGTCCTGATGAGATTCTTTTTGTTTCTTTTGGTATTTTTGAAAATTTTCTGATTTTATATTTTGTTTTTATAGATTTTATATTTTTCTATTTTCTTTTTGTTGGTTTTATATTTTTGTATTTTCTTTTTCAAAATTTTTATAATTCAAAAATAATGAGAGAATACAAATATTTACAAATCGAAGTTTCCATTAGCAGTGACAGTTGTAGCTAGAGTTGAAGTGGATGAAGTTGAATCAGGTTGTTGTTGACGTTTATTTGATGCATCAGTAGTAGTGACAGCGGAAGACTTTAAAACAACTTGATTTTCTCCATTGAAATATTCGTCGAACAAAGGACCGAATAGCAAATCCAGCTCATTTGACGTTGTTACTGTCTCAGCTGCTTGATGAACTTCTGTTGACATTGTGGTGCGAGGCTTGAACCGTTTTGTTCAAACGTCATTTGACATTGAGGTTCGAGGCTTGATCATGTTATCCCAATATAATCCACACACAACAATAAGCAAACCCAAATAAGCCTTTTGATAAGCCGAAAATAAGAAATGAGAAAAGAGAGATGAAAAGAACTTGGAATGTTAGATTAGAGAGAGAACGTGGTGAGTTACAAGTGAGACAAATGCAACCAACACCCTCTCCATGTGTGGAGAGGGTTTCTTTTATACCCCTAGCCAACATGTAGGCGTATGGGCTTTTCAACTTGGGTCGGACTTGGCATATCTTGGGCTTTGAGCCCGAAACACGGACAATATTAGATTACAATCCAAGCTCGTTGAACCCGACTAGTCTATTACTTTACAAGACCCAATTTGACTTTATGAGACCGATAACATTCTTGTTTGACTTAATATAATTAAGGCTAACACCTAACTTGCAAGCCAAGTTATGTAGGCTATATAAAGATGTCTAGGGATTATTATTTGTCATAACTTGAACCTATTGCTTGATCGGTCGAACCAAACCCCAAGGGTTTCGGTTTGTGTTTGGTCGACCGAAACCAACAACCCACAAGGGTTTTTCGTTGTTGGATTGATTTGATCAAGAGTCGAGACGTTTTGGTGGCTTTATCGACTACTAGTACTGCATACTTAATTGTTTGACTAAGTACGTTATTGTGTGTGTTGAAAAGTAGAGATCATAATAACACTAAAACCCATTAGACCCGTATAGTCGGGTCGCACCACAAAGAAATTAAAATGCTTAGGAAGAGGACGAGAAGTTTGAACATAAATACCTTCGACTATTTCTAAAAATAGTTTGCGGCTCATACGATATCGACGTCTAAGATATAGGTCCAAATATTCTGTTGGATCACCGTTTGCCCCAAAATAGCCGGCCCTCGAATGTTTTTCAGCAATATCACGTTCACAGTTGATCCAATTGCGGTTACGTAAGTTCTCGGCTTCCCCCGATTGATCGTACTCAACAACTTTCAAAAGCAAGTCGATATCACTCAGATCTTCGTTATCAGACGTAGATGAAAATGATGAATCCGTCATGTTTTTTTATATAGTGTATGTTTTTTGAAAGAGAATGTTGTGTATAAATTGGTATAAGTGGGGTAATATATATATAGAGGAATGTTAAAATAAAAAGACAAATATTCGTGAGAAGGATAAAAAGATTTTTTTTTTAAAAGTTCTCGAAAAATTCTAAAAAAATTCCATTAAATCAGGTATGTTGGTGCATAAAACTTTTGTAAAAGAAGTTTTTCTAATTTTGAGTTTTTATACTTTTTTTAATGCGCAAAAAAAGAATTTTGATGCAAAAAAAAATTTTGATGCACAAATTTTTCGACTTGTTATAGTTTGATGCGCAATAAAATTTTGATGCAAAAAGTCAAAAGAAGTTGGGTACAAAAACGAATTTTTGATGCACAAAAAACCGATTTAATGCACAAACGTTTTTTTTCGGAAAAACTATCCACTTTTAGAAAAACTTCCTTTACAACTTTTTCATGCACCAACATACACGATCTTATGGAATTTTTCCAGAATTTTTTGAGAACTTTAAAAAAAAAAAAAATCTTTTTATCCTTCTCACGAATATTTGTCTTTTTATTTGATCTTTATCCTATATATATTGAAGATAGACACACAACTCTAACTGGCATTTGCCGGTTACCAAAGATATATATATATATATATATATATATATATATATATATATATATATATATATATATATATATATATAAAAATATACATATAGCGTATAAAGATCAAATAAAAAGAAAAATATTCCGAGAGAAGTATAAAAAAGATTTTATTTTTTTAAAAAAGGTTTTCAAAAAATTCGAAAAAATTTCACAAGATCGTTAAGTTTTGCAATGAAAAAGATGTAAAGAAATTTTTCTAAAGGGGGAGTGGATAGTTTAGTGGCCGAAAAAAATTTATTTAAAAAAAAACGTTTGTGCATTAAATCGATTTTTGCATCAAAAATTAGTTTTTTGTACCCAACTTCTTTGACTTTTTGCATCAAAATTTTATTGCGCATCAAACTATAACAAGTCGAAAAATTTGTGCATCAAAATTTTTTTGTGCATCAAAATTTCTTTTTTTGCGCATTAAAAAAACGTATAAAAACTCAAAATTAGAAAAACTTCTTTTACAAAAGTATTATGCACCAACATACCTGATTTAATGGAATTTTTTTGGAATTTTTCGAGAACTTTAAAAAAAAAGTTTTCTTTTTATCTTTCTCACGAATATTTCTTTTTATTTTAACATTCCTCTATTATATATATATATATAGGGATTAGTTCTAGAGAAAACCTCATATCCGTAGAAAACAAAACTACATGGTAGATTTTAAAAACATATCAAACTACAAGGGTAGTAAATGAAAATAACAAAAAAAGGAAGTGGGAAAAGTGTCCACCACTCATCCCGTCATTTTCATTAAACAAACCCACCTAAGAAAACACACAGATCGACACCAATAAAAAACACAGGTTCACTACAACACATCGAAACCAATCAAAAACCAATTAGAACCGATCAAAAACACATAAAAAAATCGTTATTCAACGAAATCGCATATCAAATCACGCAGTTATTTAGTTCGAATCACAGATCAATTCACGCAGTTGATTAAACACAGGTTATATGCAAATTTCATTCAGCTCATTTTAAACTTATTTCTTTCTTGTTATTGTGAATTTGTGTAAAATCAGGACATGATATTGGAAGTTCAAAAATAAATAGTTGGGAGCCACTAATTAATTAGAATTTTTTTTTGAATTATTTGACATTCGATGTCTAAAGACATCTATACTACATATAAAACATTTTAGACCATCTCTCTTATTAAATGCAATCTAATTTTTTAAGTAATACAAAATTTAATGCATGGTGTACAACATCTTATGCAAAGATCAAAATTCTGAATACATCCTTCTTTCTTCATTAAATGCACATATTTTTAAGTAATATAAATTCTTATGCGTGTTGTACAATATTTTATGCAAACAATAAAATTATGTCACACACCTCTCTTTTCATTCAATGAAAAAAAATTAAGTAATACAATGATTGATACATATTGTACAATCTTTAATGCAAACAACAAAGAGTTAAAATTTAATAATACAAATAAACGTT
>BQNB010124373.1:0-19950 GCA_026074375.1 Tanacetum coccineum
GAAGGGACCTCACGTGCAAGCACTCCTTCCCCCATTCGTTATGTCAATTCCATAACCGATCAAGTTCCTCAAGTCTTTCAAAACCCACCTAACATTGACCCTCATCTTGAACCATTTTACACCCGCCAAACCAAAATCATCAACCGTCAAGTACAACTACAAGATGAGCATCATGGCGGAGTAAGGTCAATTGGAAAAAGTCTTAGAAGGTTGTGGAGGAAAATGAAGAAGTGAGCAATAAGGAAAATTGCTTTAAGATATTATTATCTATACTATGTAATAATCTACTATGCTTAGATATTTGATCTTATGCCATTTGCTAGAAACTTAGTACGGACAACATCACTTGCCTTGGATGATTATTTGATTATATCATCCTAAACCTATGCTTGCATGCACCCTAATACACTTTGGTTATGTTTAATTGTCAATTTGTATGCTTTCTTGAATTGAATTTAGAATGCTTAGTCCTACATGTTTGATTGTTATGGCTTAGATGATTCATGATGAAATAGAATTGACTGCAAAAATTAGGAAAATGTTTTCATATAGGTTTACCAGAAAAACTAAAAAAATTCCCTCACTCCAGAAAATGGCCCCCTTAAATACTAGGCTGCCCCCTAATATATTTGGGACCGCCGTTAGAGGTCACGGATTTCTTCACTGTAACCTCCTGATTTTCTGTGCAGTTGACCACTATCCCATCTAGGCCTAGCTGATTTCTGCTTTTTGATAAACATCTTTTAGAATCTAAAATTTCAAACCCTATGCCTTACCTCTTGAATCTACTTCTTCCACCTTAAATCTTGAACTCTTGTAATTCCTATCATCTTCATCTTCCTTAACCAAAATCTACTATGAATTCCACAAATGCTTCTTCTTCAAACCCTTCCAAGAAAATCAAATTAACCATAATCCCTCCTAGACAACTATTTGTCAACATCTCTAGTGATGAAGAAGTCACCACTACACCTTCTCCTACCACCACTTCTTCATCTCCAACTCCTCCAAATGCACCATCAAAAACTCCATCCACAAATCAAACCTCCTCAAGCCAAGATAATACATCTTCTTCTTTTCAATCAAAACTTCAAATTTCACCTCCATCCTCAAATGAACCAACCTCTCCTCAACCTTTGAACCCTTTGCTTGAGAACATCTTGGATGTCCCTCCTAGACCTTTAAACCCTCAACCACTTCAAAGCCTTCCTTCTTTGGATATCACTCTATCACTATCACCAATCACACCTCTTGAAAATCTCTCAAGTCCACCTTCACCATCACCACCACCACCTCAACCTCCTATCATGGGACATCCACTCTACTACAACTATCATGACTATCATGGATCAACTTGTATTTGTTGTTTCCACAACCGTAACCTCCATTTGAACCTTCGAGATGAAATGAACATTATGTTTGCTCATCTCGAGTATCTTCTAACCACCGCCTTCACAACCCATTTTCCACCTCCACCATAGACCCTTTTCAAATGGCTTAATAATGGAAAATCCAAAGACATTTTGTTTAAAAAGTCATTCTCTATGAATCATGAATCATTTAAGACTTATGTAGTATTATGTCTCTTTATCTTGTATTAGTTCTAGTTTTATTTTGCATGAATGTATTAGTTGGTTGTGCTAATGTATGATTTTCTTGTTGGTGGAATGAAACTCTTCTTTTGTTAATTTAAATACAATGTGTTATCTTGAAAGATATTTGTCTTGCACTTGTATTTCTAACCTTGTTTTGTAGCAAACAAATTATCGTAAGATCGATCCCTTGGTGCCCCGAACGAGGGGGAGCATACATCAAGGGGGAGTCTCTAATCGTCGATTTCTTTCTCTCTACTACAATTCGACGATCAACCTTTTTAGATTCGACAAAAAGGGGGAGAAATGGGATTAAACTCATTAGTAATTTATAAACTTCAAATTTTATACTAAATGAGTTTATATTTTGTCATCATCAAAAAGGGGGAGATTGTTAATACAAATAATGTCTAAAAACGTTATTTATATTTTTCGACCTCTCGACGTTTTGATAATAACAAAATGTAAAAACGTTTACGATAAAAATAAACGTTTATAAATTACTAATCGTAAAATTCTATTTCTAAGATTAATCACTTAAGGTATGGATAAACAAATCATTAAACATGATTAGTGATCAAGAAAATATTTTTCTTAAATCTTACATTTCTACAAAAATGTTTTTATAAAAATATAAAAACAAAATATTTATTTATAAATGAAATGTATTATTAAAATGATAAATTTGAAATCAGATTTTTCCCCCAAAATGGAAGGTTCTAAAACAGATAACACATTCTCCACAAAAAGACAAAAAGAGAAGCATAGTCTACGGCGGCCCCCTTATAGGCCTGGCGGCCCCCTTATATATTAGGGACCGCCGGGACCACCGCCAGCACAACGGATCTTTTTGTCTCCTATAAATACTGGGCCACCCCATCTGAAAAACAGAACCGCTTGCCACGAATTTTTTCAGATCTACTTTTCTCTCTTCTTTCTTTCTTTCTTTCTAAAACACATATCTTGATCACTAACATACCTTGATCTTGTTTCAAGTGATTAATTTTTTTTCCTCCCTTCTTCTTCTAATCAAGTGCAAGAGAAGAACAATCGTATTTTTCCACATACGAATTGTTGTTAAGTGATCTTCTTTTCCTCCTCAAGATCACAAGTCTTCATTTTATTAACTTTGTGTTGTTGTGTAAATTGGATTGTGTGTAGATCCAATTGTGTAAATTGTGTATGAGTGATTTAGATTGTGTGTCAATCCAAGAGTATATATCTTGTGAGTGTGTAAAGACTTAGTAAAGTCTTAGATTGGTTATAGCTAAGATTAGGACTCGACATCTAGCTTAGTGTCGGAAAAAAAAGTAAGCGACGTATAAACGGTTTTCTCCGCCTAAAGGGAGCTTGTTGACATAGTGAAATCTCGAGTGGAGTACTCGGGGAGTGGAGTAGGAACGAAGAGGTGCTTCGTAGCCGAACCACTATAAATCTTGGTGTCTTGGTTTGATCGTTTCTTTCTCTATCTCTCTATATTGTTATTGCTTATTTAGTTCATTACATTAGATAGTTAGTTGTGATTCAAATTGTTGATTGATTGACATACAACTCGAATCAAATAATTTTATAAGCAAAGTTTTAAAACGGTCAATTAACCGGTAAACTATTCAACCCCCCTTCTTGTTTCCTACAATAAACATAAATATCTCCCAATCAGACTGTCCAACTCAAAGATTCTTCCAATATGGTGGATTCGAACTTTATAGTGTTCATATGATTTGTACACTCTTAAAAGCGTTAATCATCCAAAGCAGTCATTGTTGCAAGTACACAAATAATATGAGATGAAACGTACAAAAGAAAACTAAAGTTAACGAACTCGTAATAGGCATTATGAACACAAAGACCAACATGTGGTAGACAAACATTATATTCTTTTTATTTTTTATCTACATTCAAAAAACAATGTTTAGAAATCATGTAATATATTCAATCAAGCATAAACTTCGTATGCGTAAAATAACTCATAAATGATGGTGTACATCTCGTCCTATACTCTGGTTCGGTATTGATCGTATTGGCATAAAGACCTTCACTCCAATATGAAGTTTTCCATGACTCGTTTTTATCGGCGCCACTCTTATTTTTCTAACCTTAAAGTCATATTGAAGTGCAAGCTGAATCTCGACAATCAAATAAACTATGCTTTTGCCTAGAAATGTTTTTGATTGGCTCAGAATGGTAGAGCATCGAAGAAATAGGACATATTTGCCATGGCTACAACTTTAGCAAGTTGCCATGCCAAGATGCAGACCACCTCATCTCTAGTCCTCCTTACCGATAAACTCATCATTGCCTTTTATAAAACAATATTAATGTGAAGCTCCAAAACTACATGAAATCCCGCTGTTTTAAACGGCATTTAGGAAAACAGTAAAGTGTGAGACATTGAACAGTAGAATGCACAGCAAAACATCAACCTTTATCATACTCACCTCTTTATCTCACCCACTACAACACACATTCCTCGTATCTCACCCGCCTCTCTCGAGCATCAGTAAAGTAAGCACGCAAACAAGGCGTAAGCCAAGTGCATTGTATAAAAAAATCAATCATCGGGCATTATAAGCATAAAAAATGATGGTGTAAACGCAGTCCATGGCTAGAAATGTAACAATTTGCCTTGCCGTGGCTACACATGCAAAAGGTAGTCCACGACTGCAAATAGATGGAAACAGGTAATGTCAGCGGTTAAAACATCAGCAAAGCGGCCAATGTAATAAAACAGACCTAATGATACATATGTATGCCACATAAAAAAGCAACAAAGATATACTTATTTTTGTGTTTTGTGTGTGCAGGTACGGATAAGACAAAAATCACAAGAAAACCGTCAAAAATGGGCAAACACGGATACGAGAACGGAAGAGTGTGCAAGAGCCGGAAGCCAAAGTCAGAAAAGTCAACCTTGGTCAACTCTCAAAGTCAACACTAGAAGACAAAAATCCAAAGTTACAAATTTAGTCCCTCAAGTTTCAGAAACTTACACAAATGGTCCTTGAAGTCTAAATAGGCCTATTATCCCTAAAAACCTCACCCGGATCCAAAGCCCAAAAGTCCAAGCCCAATTACCCATACCCGGCCCAAAACCCTAAACCATAACCCTTAATAACTAAGTCCAGGGACCGAATATGCCAAGTTTGAAAGTTGTAATACACTTGGATGTGTATTACATTTGTACTCCACAAAGACAAGGACCATCTTTGCCATATCCCCAAAGTTATACACCCGTTTTACCCCCTTTAGTTATAAAAAGAAAAATGGCGCGAAAACCCGTTTCACTATTCACCTTCTCCTACAATTAACCCACGCAGTCAAACAAGGGACTTTTCTCAATTGAAGGTCATTTAGGACAATTTAAGTGATTTATAATATAATGGCAAGGAGTAAAATGTCATTCTCATTGATTAAATCCAGCAAAAGGCCACGTGGAAGAGGGGAAGGCACAAAAGATTTTGGGTTTTACACTACAATTACTCAAATGGGATTACACACAGAAGTAACAAAGCAGTCCACAATCACGGATTGCCACGCTGGCAATCCGTGTGTGCACAAACTTGATCAAACGGCCAAGATCAAAGCTCCAATGATTGGGAAAATGGATGGCTATGATTGGCAGGAACGTGTAGAGCAAGGAAGACCTAGAAGGTTCAGAGAAGGGCTATAAATAGCACACACTTTTTCACATCACACACACATTTATCATCTTCTTTTTTCAACTTTGTAAGACATAGTAGTAGTTTTAAGCTTAAATTTTTCCAAGTTAAAGTGTAATTTACTTTCAGATGTATCTGTTTTTTGAAGTAATGTAATCAATTTAGTTCTTAATAAAGTAATTTTAGTTTTCATTGATCTCTTATTCAAGCTCTTTTTACCTTCAAATTTTAAGCTACTATGTCATAAGCTCACAATAAGCTAATCTCAGCTCTCTAAGTCTCTAAGCTTAGATTGAGCTTAATTCATTCCTAATTTACTTAAACTCCTAAAATCAGTTTAAAAACCTATTGCTAATAATAATGGACTTTGAAGAGAAGCTTGCCTGGGAAGAGCTTCAATGACTTTACTAGCTTATATCCATAGGATAAGCTAGAGCTTGAAGATGCTCAAATGAGCTTATCTTCTTTTAGTTGAAGCTTAAAGTAAGTTATCAATAAATTTCTTAAGGTTCTTAAATATATAGTTTCAATAGTGCATATTATGTAGATTTGCTTAATAGCTTAAACCTATTTGCTTATTTTTGATTTTTTATCATCTCTATGTGGACTTATTAGTTAATGTTTCTTAATCAAGTTTTTTTAACTCATTAATTATAGATCTTAGATTCTTAAATTTTGTTTTAAAAAAAATCCCTAAAAAACCAAAAAAATAGTTAGCATACGTATGAGAACTTTATTTCCTAGCTTTTTCATTATGTAATTCTTGAGAGTTAAGCTTGTTAAAAACTCTTCTGAGTATCCTGGTATAAAAGGTTTAGATAAGTAGATTTAATTTTGTAAAAGGCTATGTGAAATCTGTTATAGTTATTAAGGAGTGTTAGGAATAGGCCTGTTTAAAACTACTTAAAGTCAAACTTATTTGTGCTTTTTTGCTTTAGTCAGTATCATTTGTGGTTAAAAATGAATTGTGAAAGAATTTTAGAGATTAGATTTCAAAATTGAAAGACTTAGGTCTTAATTTGGTGATCTCAGCACCAGGGGATCATTGTTCTTTTTCTTTGATTGTTTAAATTTGATCTAAGACTTGATCCAAGCCTTCCAAGGCTTGGATTTGGTTTGCTAAGTGTTTGTGCACTCTATTTGAGTGTGATAAATGCAGTAGTAACCACAAGGTTACCTGCATTTTAGTTTTAACCTTTTGACCATTTGTGCATCAGTAGGAACCACTGCAGTTTAACTGCAGTGGCTTTTAATCCATTTTTAAGATAGTTTAAATAGAATTTAGCTTTTAAAATTAAGTAGGATCTTAGGTTACATATAGTTAAAGTTAGATAATCACCTGTTCTTAAATTTCCAGCTCATTTTCTAGATTAAATTTGCTTTTCAAAGTCACTATAAAAGCCAAAAAGCCAAAAATAAGTAGTTTAGATAACTTTTTCAGTAGGGCTTAATTTAGTTACTTATTTGAAAAACTGAATAGTAGGGTTTCATTAGGATTCATTAGTTAGCTTATCTTCAAAAGCTTAGCTTCTGAATTGGCTTATTGAGCTTTTGAGCTTAAACTAATTTTGAGCTTTTTGAGTTACCTTCTTAGTTTAGCTTTTTAATCTCCTATTTCAGTTAGCTTAATGTGTTTTCAGCTCAAGTAGCTTTTCATTTTTAGCTTGTAGACATCATAAGCTTCATAGGTCAGCTTTTAGTTTGTAATTTAAGCTTATATTGAAGCTTGTGCAAAGCTTTAAGTCCAAACAAGCAAAAGTGAGCTCAAACCCTCACTTTCTGTGGACAACTTATTCTTAAGCTGTTTCAGTGCTTATTTGACATTTTCAGACCAATAGTGTAGTTTTAAAGTTGCTTAGAATAAGGTTTTTAATAAGTGTGGATATTTAGTTTTTGCAAAAAGTGAAAAATAAAAAAAATAGCTAAAAGGGGGTGTTGTCAGTTTCGAACTCACGACCTCACCCACACAAACCCAACGTGTTAACCAATATGCTACAATAGCTCATCCATTCATGTTTCTTCCCATTTAATTCTTATACTTGTCTTTTTTTTCTTTTTCATTATAAGCCGTAGCTTATATTAGCTTTTTCCTGGCTTATTCGTTTAGCTTTGGCATAGTTCTTATTTTTCTTAATTCCTTTATAGCTTTTTAGATTTTCCCTGAATTTTTGGTAATTTACCATAAAGTAGATTATTTTTAATCATTTTTCTAAGGTTTTAAAATTCGAAAATACATTAAAAATAGAAAAAAGTTTCAGAAAAATACAAAAAAATAGTTGTTAGTATTAGAATAAATACTTTTAAGTTTACATTCAGAAAAATCATTTTCAACACTTTTAGATTTTAAATTTCATTTTTGAGCTTTTAATTTTAATTTTAAAAATAACATATATTTAAAGTTTTAAAAATAGTTAAAAATAGTTTTCTGAGTTTTTAAGTTACTTTAGATTTTCTAAGTTTAAAATCATTTTTTCTACATTTTTTAAGGACTTTAATTATGCGCTATTTTTTATGATTTAATTAGATTTAAAATAGTTATAATTCATAATAAATTCCAAAAATAATAAAAAAAATACTTTTTTCCTTTTCTTAAAATTTATCTTTTGTCCTATCTTAGGTTAGAAATTTAGTTTGGCATTTTTTTGAAAGTTTAATTTTGGCTTCTTACTTGCTTATTTGTAGTCCTCTTATTGTCTTCACCCCGTTTACTTTGTTTATAAGTGTTTAATTTTGCCCTTTTTTTTTTGTGTGCTTATTCTATTTGTTGCTTTTATTTAGTAGTCATAGATAACCAAATCAATCTTTGCTCTTATTCAAATCATAATCCAAACTAAGGCGTGGTTTCAATTTCACAAGTCGTTAGGGAAACGACCCGGGAAAGCATACTTCCCGGTTTTATACGTATTATATTATATTATATATATATATATCTTTTAGAGTGGATTTTTCTTAAGGGAGACTTTGGGAAAGTTCTTAATTGCTCTTTTGGAATAGTATATTTTATATATAGTAAAATACTATATCAGAATGCGAGGCTTAAGATTTTTGTAACTTGAAGTGACCTCCCTTAGGGGGAGATTGTTAGGAATCAAGAAAAGACTCGGTCACTTCCAATATAATCTATTGTAGCTCGTACTCAAGCGTTCGGTTTCGAGAAAGCTAACTGGGTCAAGTCCATGGGTAGTCCAACCCATGACCGGCCATAAGACTAGTATATAATCCCTCTCCATCTCATGGAGAGGGTGTTGGTTATTTTTAAGAAATCCTCTTTTATGTGATTCTCTCTCTACAAGTGTCAACCATCCTTTCTCTCTTTAGTTCTTTCTTAGAAACTCATAGGATTACTTGGTTTGTGATACCATCACAAATTTATTCAGACTTTATCGGAAACAAATGGTGAGCCAAATCCATCAAAGATTTTAACTAAATTAGCAATGTTTCATTAGGTCTTGATTGGATTTATAGATGCGATACCACAAACCCGCCATGGTTGCAACCATAATCCAGTTGTGGCTACCCCACCAAGATACGGGCATCGGTAAACAATGCATAAGCACAATATATAAGCAATCCCAAACCATAAATACAAAAATAATAAATTTTATCAACACTTGAAAATAGAAATTCAAATGTAGATATGATACCAAACACCCGCCATGGCTACCATACCCAACCTAGAAAATTAAGGTTTCCAACCAATTCTTTCAACATCGGTAATTCAATCCACCAGAATAAACCCCCGTCTTTTCCCCTAATTTTTACACATAAAAAAATTAAAGATTAAAAAATCTGTCAGTGATGCCAAGTCATAATTAGCCTCATATATAAGTAAAGGGAATTTAGATCAAATGAGATATTTCTTAAAGTGTTAAAAACGAGAACCAATCAATAACCATTAGGATTAGAGTATTAAACATGGAGGATAACGTGGAGGATATTGAGCATTGCCTCATTAAATGCCTGAAGGTCCTCCGAGTTTGGAAAAAGGGTTGGTGTTGGTGGAATCTCGAGTCTCCTATTTGATTTCCTTCCTTCTCCATCGCCGACATTGCTCTTGGAAAAATTAAAGTTAACAGGTGTTCAAAAATTGCAAATGTTGTTAAGGGGATCTTCTATATTGTCATTTAGGCCATTTGGAAGTGAAGAAATAGGCTCGTGAATGCCTTCTTGGATGAGAAGGCGGGTATTTTAGAGGAAGATTTGTTTCTGTATATCCAAAGGCTCTCCAAGCTTTGGGTTTCTGCAAGGATTGTCCCAAGACTAGCGAATTGGAGTGTTTGGATTGCTAATCCATTTAACGTGTTCATGTAACCTTTTTTGTTGTTGTTTGGTTTCTGTTTGATTGTGGCTTTGTTTTGTACAGTTGTTTTGGCCTCCTTCTTAGATCCTTGTTTGGTTATAATATTATCAGCTTTTCAAAAAAAAGAGTACTAAACAAAATTACTACCATGCCCAATATGAAAGCCAGTATCTGCTAACTCCTGTATATAATGTTTTAATGCTTCATCTAGATATCTGCAAAATCACATACCATAGTTAGATAATATTTAGTACCATGGAAATAAGAAATATCTTATTCAAAACAGCTTATTTGAATCGCAATTACCCTAAAAGTAAGCCTATTAGATTAAGCTCACGGCTTATTTGAGTTCATAAGCCTTCCAATTTTTTCCAACCGAACTGGATGCTTTTCCATCTTTCCTAACATGAAACTAATTATTACTACCCAGATTAAAACAAACCCAATAACCAAAAATCAAAAACGTAACATTTTTCATAAACATAACACGACAACAAAACAAAAGCTGCAAAAAAGATAGACAAAATCAACCCTCGTTGTAAATAAATTGAAATTGATTTAAATAAAAATAGAAATTACAATACGAAATTTAAAAAACAATACGAAAACATAATAGTCCTATTTTTTAAATGAACCAAACAAATTTAGTATGCATTTGATGTTCTTATTTTCCCGCCTTTCTAAACAAAGCATTATACATCTCGTAGTCTTTATCAGATTTTTGTTTCAAAAAATTGTCGATCAAAGCATGTTTCTCTTGTGGAATGTCACTGCATTCATCGTATGCTTTCCTCATATCATCTTTTGTTATGCTTGCATTCTCAAATTCAACAGCTAAGATCATAATCGCTAGCTGACGAACTTTATCATCCTAGATTTTTTTTTTGAACCATAGCTTTGATTTCATTGATGTTATATGAAAGCGAACAAACCATTTAAGATTTTTAGTAGAGATTAAAAGTGTATATAAATTGTGTATAAAATGATAAAATAAATGAGGTATTTATAGTATTAAAAAGGGTTAAAATTAGAAAGTTTAAAAAGTTTTTTTGTATTGAGACAGTACAAATTTTTGTTTGATAGTGGAGTGCATAATCGGTCATGAGGTGACGGGTTCTTGAATTAGGGGGCGATTGACTTTCGAAGACCGACTACCTGCAGTGGTGGCGACCTGATTGACCGATCACTGTGGATAGCCTAAAACATCAAAGTAGACTAACAATGATTAAAACCTTACATTAATATTATTATATTACAAACTTTTAATAACTAAAACTAATTATAATTATAACTATATATAAAAGCCGTGTTGTCCCCTTACTCACATCTTATTTTTTTATTATAAAAGAAATACTTTTTAAATCTTATGAACAGTAACAAGGTGATAAAAAAAGAAGGTTATGAGGTACACGTTGCCATTCCACCGTCCTTCCACCGCCCCCATTATTTTACCACAATCTCATATCTCTTTCATTGAAGCTTCATCTCACCAAATTTATCTATGCTACATAAAAAAACGCACACACCAAACCTATAGCAGGCCGAGTTTCTTAGATCTGCTGGGAGGTTGAGGCGGTGGAGTTGGTGGTGGCGGTGTACAAGGGATTCCGACAGGGTCAAGAAAGACGGTACACACGATAATGAGCAACTAATTGTCTCTTATTTTAAGCTTTAATCCTTTTTTATAGAGCCCCTCAATCGAGAGTGTGATTAGATTTGGGTTTTTTAGGGTTTTTAAAACACACAACATTCTTTAAGGTATGTGGTTTTTTTATCTTAAATTTATTTAATGTGAATTTTTTAAATATAATTATAAATATTATTAAAACCCATAACACATGAATTTTGGTAAGTTTGTCTTTAATTTTTTTGGTTTCGAACATCGAATTGGGGTATTTTTGTTTTTGAGGATTTAGTTTAACTAGTTTGATGGGGTTCTGTGTTGGGAGTTTTGTGTACGGGAGGCTTTGAGGTGGATTTTATGTTTTTTGCCGCGTAGGTGAATTAGTACTCATTGTGAAGTTTAGTGTAGCTTATGCAAGACAAAATAGGTGTGACAAATAAGCTTAAAAGCTGACAATTGATGCAAAGAACTAGATATAAGCATGTGTTTGTTTCGGCTTACATAGCCGGCTTATGGCTTATTTGGTTTCCTGCTTTTGTTTCAAAGCTCACTTTTTTGTAGCTTATTTTGAAACTTTTCGGCTTATATAAGTTTATTAATGATTCATATTGTTTCTTTTTTTGCAGGAGATCAACATCCACTGTTACAGAAAAGCGCCCGTGAAATCAAGAATATGAGGGTTGTATAATGTGTTTTATTGGGGAGCTCATATGATTATGGATTGATAACAATGATGGGGTGAGTATTTGCTTAAAAAGTGTGAATTTGACATCTTTAGTTTATGCTAAATTATGTAACTTATATCCAATTATTTGCAGATTGCTCTAGGATTTGATTGGGGAAATAATAGGATAAAAAGGGTTGTTGCAGGCATTAAATTTTGGATTATGCATGTTTTTCTATATGTATTCAGTAAGTGTTATATGTATCCAGAACCTAAATTATAAGTGTTCTGTAGTCATTTGTTTCCCTTTTTTTGATAACGTGATAATGGCTTTTACCAAAGATGATATCTAAAAGGGTGTTTGGGGTTGAATTCGGAACTGATTGGGCGTTTGTAGAATGTTTGGGATTGGTTACCCAAATACGATGATTACTCGGTTGCTTTACGTTTTTACGGATAGGTTGTTATATATGTATTGCTGTGTCGAAATGATTATGTTTTATAATGTGCCTTTATATTTTATAATTTAGGTTCGGATAAGCAATAAACGGAAGTTGGGTTCAAGTATATTCAATAGTGTGCTAGGTTGGAATTGGAGGTGGCTGCGTTGGAGGAGCTAATCGTCCTCAAGAGTTGGAATCTATTAGAAGATTCACCGAAAAGGCTTAATATGTTCGACTGAGACAGGATAGAAGATCGGAAGAAGAAGAGAAAAATATTCAAGTGAGTTTACTAAACCTGATCTTACGTTATGTCTAATTTTTTGTATTAAGGAAACGCCTATTTTTTATTAATTTGGGTTTTTGTTGCTCAAAAAGTTAAATGTGTGAATTTGATGTTGGGTAATGAATTCAGGAATATAACAGTGCTGGTAATTAAATAGAATGCAGATTTAGGTCTAAGGGCAATGACGTGTAAATGAAAGGTTAAGGTATTGATGGAAGGGTTTGTGAGAGTTTGGTATAATTTGTTGATTAATAAATAAATTTGAAAAAAGTTGTTGTTTTTAGTATTGTAATGTCATTATCAGTTGAATCAACGACTTTGATGTTTATGATTTGTGTTTGATATTGGTTGTGATTGATGCTTATGAAGTCGACTGGTAGAATTTGTTAAAAAAACAGTTTGAATTCAAGACTGAAAATGTGCTTATGGTTTATAATGGGTTGATTCGGTAAGGGACCAAAACAGGTTTTGGATTAAAAACTTTACATGGATTAGATTGGCCAAAAAGTAAGTTATGTGGTATACCATATTAGCTGTTGGTAGTAAAAAAACTGGGTAAATATTATTAATATCAAACGGTTTCGATCACCAAAACCCACTTATCAATCATTTTGATGTACTGAAAATAAAGTATGAAAAAGGTGTTGAATATATACTAAGGATTATATGACAACTTAAAAGGAAATGTGTTCTAATCGGTTGGGGCCTAATACTATTAGTTTTGGGAAATTTACGCATAACAGTAATATAATTAGCTTCATTAATGAGTGTATGGGATTGGTTATTAAGAGTGCTAATGGTTATCTGATCACTGCAAATATCTGTTTCATATAAACTAGGGTGTAAACAAATCATAAACATTATTTAATAAAGCATTGTTATTGTTTATTGGATTAAATTTTGGTTATTTTGAATGCACAAAGTAATAAATGGGTGCTCAAGAAGTTACTTATGCTGCGGATTTAGGACAGATGTGTGAGCTCTTTATCGAGCTTAGTATTCGCTGACGCGTTAATCTTTTGGGGGTAATTACATCACATTTTTTGTTTATTTTATTGGTTAGTTTTTTAAGGTAAAATCTGGATGAATAATCGGTAAGAAGTATGGTTGTATGAAGTTTAGATTCTGTGAATATGACAGTCCTCCCATGTCTTGCAGGCATAGATCTCAGGTCGGCAACACGACAGCAGAAGTTAGAGTTGGAAATTGTGCGGCCGAAATTTTCATGAGGAATTGGGAGTGCATTTGTAGGTAGTTCTGGATTGGGGTGCATGTGTGCTTGCGATAAGACGTGGAAAAAGATAAAAAGATTGACTGAGGGATGTAATTCGTTGACAACGAAGTGGATAAGCAGGTAAAAGTTTCTTGGTTGTCCTGTTTTAGTTACTATTTCAGCTAGCCGAATAAAGTCATGCTTTCACGTTTTTTTGTCACTATACGGGTGCTTCGTCTGGACTTCTGTAGTTTGTTTTGAATTTCTAAAAGGCTGTGATAGTTGCAATAATATATTGCTACACTTATAAATTATTATAAAACAAGAAAAGCTACTATAGCATTTAAGTTTTAGTAACAATAATGCTAAATCATGGTTAGTTATGAGGGATATTAGTGATAATTGCGCTCCCAAAAGCAAAACTCAGTACCTGTACTCGAATGGCATCTGTAAGCAAGGTACTGAGCCATATATCCAAATGACTTCAAATTAATTTCCACTAAAACATGAACTTTTTATAAATTATGTGTTATTAGTATCGTCTAGCCTTAATTAATATTTAAAAAATCATGACCCTCAAATTTAATATCAGAAGAGAAAGACGTTTGTTTTAAATGGGTTTGGTTATTTTCGTTTTCATTACACACTCATGTTTCTGCTTTAGAACATTGTTTAATGGTGTTGTAAATTTTTCTTTATTATGTTTTACTTATTACAACATCGTTACATGCTTTATATATAAGGAAATTCATTGGGTTTTCTTAATCTATGCGTGTTAGATCGATTTTATATGGAAATTTCATAATTGAAAATGTGTTGCAACATCACTACCAGTTATATGTGAATGGGTTGTATTTCCTTCCCAGGTATATCGCTTTTGGTTTATTTTCCTTTTTACTTTGCGTAATATAAGTGTGGTAAATTTGACTCTACAATAGAATGGGAAAAGTTGATTGAAATAGTTATGTCAAGTAGAATGCTCGAAGCTATCGGATTAAATGTTCACATTCAGACCAACCGACAACCACTTAATAAGAAATGACCAAAGACGTTCGAGGAATTTTTTACTCTTTTATAGATCAGTTGCATAAAAGTTTGATAATTGCAGTTACAAATGTGTATAGTCTATAACTCTCTATTCTATCAACTATAAAGGTATAATTTAGCAAATCAGTTGAAATATTGTTTGTGGAAGCATGGGGCTAAGATTAGAAAATGACAAATAATGAATTTTAAGTACTTGATCAAAGAAGAAGAAAAATATGTGCAATAAGAGGGACTTAAGACACCAACCAACAGTAGATAACAAAAAAAATGTAGACTCAAACTCACACACACGCACTTAAAAAATATATTTTAACAAGCTTTGTTCGACAAAGAAGTTACAATTTCTAGATTAATACCCAACATCGAGAACTAACATGATTTGACTAGAGTTGAAGAGGTATAAAAGTGCGAAAACATACGTTTAACAAATATGGTTAAAATATTCATTCATATGTGTCTTAGATGCTCTTGAACAGGTATTCCTAACGAAAATGTTTGTGGACAACAAAGTAAGTTGCTAGTGTTACATAAGGATTAATAGGTATTTGTTTAACATTGAAGTAATTTATTATATAATCAATATATGTTCAAAGTCCTTTTAAAGGTTTTATTTTGCATTCTCTTTGCTTATTTGCAAGGATTTCGTTGGCTTTAATGTTGCAAGTGCGCTCTAATTGTAGCAACAGTGCACATTTGTTTGAATGAAGTCAAACTTACTTTTGTTTGTTTTGCTGGAGAAGTGGCTTTATCCGAATGTAGAACTGATGAAGGGGATACAAATGATATTCTAACTGTGTTGAGGGAGGTTGAGGAGGAAATTGGGTTGGATTAAGTAAAATCACATTTGGTTAAATGGCTTTTGGGTCTAAATGATATGCTCTGTTTTGACCTGTTATATATAACCTGTCGATGTTGCTTCCTTTAACATCTTGGTATGAATGTTACTGTGTGATGAAACTCATAGTTCCATGGGAAGCTGTTCCTTTAGCTTGCATGACTTACAGTGTTCTTTTAATGGTCGTGGTTGCAGATAACACCAAGGAACCGCACATGCACTCCGGAAGAGGACTTTGATCAAGGTTGAGAGGTATTTGGAAAATGTCTTGGTGTCCACAAGCAGGCTACTCCATTTACCCATTTCTAAAGGGGTTGGGTGGGCCGGTATTGCTTCAGGTAGACATTATCATGAGTCAAGGTCGATGGGCCCAACCTAAGTTTGCAAAGTTTTCATTTTCATTTGCGTAAGATTGATGAAAGCAATGCGATGTATGTTATTGGATGTCAAGTTTAGTTCTTTACGCTAATGGTACTTTTGTTAGTGAACTAAATGTTGGTTTGATGTATGTGTGTTATCTTGGGTTTCTTAGTATTCATCTAAATATCATCTCCTGTTTTCATGTCCATCTTTGGCTATATTTTTTCGGTCCTTTGTCATATAGTAGAGTCTGATTAAGTCTGAGTTTTTGAAGCCCTTTTTTGTATTATGGCGTATTACTCTATGGAAGAATAGTACGTTGTGTCGTAAAAGGTGCGCGAATCCAAGATACACTGCCAAGTGAACCTATAGAATTCCATAATTAACTGGTCCAGAGTTCAGCACTTCAAATGTTCATTCGTGTTCGTGATGATGTAGCACACTGCTTCGTATTTGTATATATGTATTATGTCTATTAAACTACTATCTGATTGTTCCGTCAGTTGTTAATATATATCTTCGGTGACTGGCCTTCTCATGTTTGTTTTGCGCTCATATTCCACACTACAACATTTTTGTTTGATCTCAAATATGATGATGACGAATACTCAAACTGTGAACATGGGTGATTTTTTTAAAACGCACCGCAGCGAAGCGCGGGCGTCGAATCTAGTTAAAACTTAAACTTAAAAATAACAATAAAATAATAAATGACTACATTGTTGCTGATGGTTTTTCTCTTTGACGCAAAAGAAACCAAACGAAAAAACTATAATGATTATTGAAAGGGCAAATCGCATAAAAAGATACCTATCTTATGTTCAATGTCAAGTAAAAGTACTCATATTTTTTTTCTTCTCAATTTAAGGTATCGATCTTTTTTTTTGTGCAACGTTAGACAATTAACAGGTTTTTCGGTTACATTTCTAACGATCGTTATTTTATTATTGCATCGTTAGTCCTTTATATGATTTTGTTAAAAAAAATATTTTCTACTTATTTTGAAAAATTATACTCGTTTTATACACACATTTTTTTACACATTTTTTACACGTTTTTATACATAGTTTTATAAATATTTTTATACACACATTTTTATGCACTTTTTTATACACACATTTTTATACACGTTTTTATGCGCACATTTTTCTACATGCTTTTATCCACGATTTTATACATGCATTTTTATACACATTTTTACAGACACATTTTTATGCACTTTTTTTAAAACGTGAATAAAATTGTGTGTAAAACGTGTATAAAAATGTGTGTATAAAAATGTGTGTATAAAACGTGTCTATAAAAATGTGTATAAAAATGTGTGTATAAAACCGTAGATAAAATCATGTAGAAAAACGTGTATAAAAATATATGTATAAAAATATGTGTATAAATATGCGTGTATAAAAACGTGTAAAAAATGTGTGTATAAAACGTGTATAAATTTAAAAAATAAGTAGAAAATACTATTTTTAACAAAATAATATAAAGGACTAACGATGCAATAATAAAATAACGATCGTTAGAAATGTAACCGAAAAACCTGTTAAAATACTAACTTTGCAACAAAAAAAAGATTGATACCTTAAATTGAGAAGAAAAAAAATGAGTACCTTTAATTGACATTGAACCTAAGATGGGTACCTTTTTACGCGATTTGCCCTTATTGAAACCATGATAACATATGGGGTGTTTGTAATTACTTATTAAAAATAAATTATGCGTTTTGAAAATGAATAATTTTAAAATGTAGTGTTTGAGTTTGATTATGTGGTATGATAACACAATAGTTAGATAATTATTTTTTAAAGTGTTTGGCAAATCAAATTATTGAGTGAGTCAAAAAAATAAAATGACAAAAAAGGACACTCCTAAAAAAGAAACATATTATGTTTATTAAAATTTGATGTATAACGATGTACTAAAAATTTTATAACTTGCAAAATATAACAACAACAAAAATTTAAAATTTTCAAGCAATATTGCTAAAAAATCATTTGGGTCGGCAACAAGTGACGACAAATACTCACCTCGTTAATAGATGGAATGAAGTGCGCAAATAGCCGAACAACAACTCTTAGCCAATCTCGACGCTAAGAAAGTCCAAACTTATTTTCCACTCATATGATCTACAATAATTGATCAACTACTACTATTAATATAACAAGCGGTCTAATTAATGGTTTTATAGTTTAAACATTTTTATATAAGAAGCATTTATACTCATCTTAAATATTACTAACTCTAAATTTTTAGTTGTTTAATTAAATGTGCAGGGGTATTATAATGAGTGTGCAGGGGTACCTTTATTGCCTCCACCCCTTCATCTATGTCCTTCCTCTTCATTTTCCTTTAATAAATTCGGCTGTTACTCCATTCAGTCCTCTAATTGAAGCGAAAGATAGCACAACTGAATCTCTGGACTTTCTCTTTCTTCTATCCACCACCAACGGCTTCGGCTCCGGCAAAGCCTCCTTCATAGGTAATTCGTCTGCTCTTCCTCTCATCTTAATTCTTATTTTTTTTTATCTAAACGCCTTATTATTGGTGGACTGCGTTGTTTGTGAGTTTGATTTTCTGTTTAATTAGGTGGTTTATGATGGAGTTTATATTTAGATATGAAAGATGTTTTGTGAAATATCAAAGGTAACCATTTTGTAATATGAACCAAACCGTATGTTTATTTACCTATTATTTTTCTATAATCTTTGTTGAAATTCATCATATATCTATATGATCGGGCAAGAACAGGTAGCATATTATCTTACTTAACAGGATTGGGTAACATGGAAATTATGTAATAATATTATAGGTCCGAACGGCTATTGACTCAGAAATTCATTTGCTACAGGACATATGGAACTACTTTGCAAGTTGTTAATGTATATGCACCTTATTACTCATCATCATTTATTTACTAAAGAAGATTGAAATGTTGCCCTTGACTATGGAGGATAATAGAGATTAAATTCATCATATATCATTTCTTTGCGGAAACGCCTAGAGATTAAATTCATCATATATCATT
The DNA here is from genome assembly GCA_026074375.1 of Tanacetum coccineum. Classification (NCBI taxonomy): domain Eukaryota; kingdom Viridiplantae; phylum Streptophyta; class Magnoliopsida; order Asterales; family Asteraceae; genus Tanacetum; species Tanacetum coccineum. Next base: position 19,049 of record BQNB010124373.1, read on the forward strand.
TCTTTGCGGAAACCCCTTTAACTAACGTGTGCATTCATTCATTCAGGTATTCTCTAATAAGTTGTTTAATCATCTCCTTGAGGTATGCATATGTGACAACTATAGCCTTGGACCATCTCTTTCATATTTACTTCAATGAAAAGATTTTGTTTTTTCAATATGTATAGTTTTTATTTTGCATTGAATCTATGCAGCATGGGTGTCCTGGGGCTATTGTTCTTGGTCTCATTTGCGTCTAATGAGTCAAACATGTAACAAGAAAATGAATAGAATGGGTATCTCCAATCTTAACAACCTGCTAAACCAAACCATTATCTTACTAATAACCAGGTAATATTTTCCAAGCCCATGTATATTCTCTAAAATCACGACCCTGCACAGCTTTTCTCTCAAACTGTAACCCAAATAATTTTGTAGTAAAATGTATTATAATGGGTAGATTAATATACGAATAAGATGTGTTTGGAAAAGAATAAAAATGTCAACCTTAAGTCACTGCATTAACTGATAATAGTAATATGAGTTGGTTTTTAATCATAACAAAATATTAAATACTATGAAAGGCGTAACAGGGGTAGCTGGCATATTGATTTATTGATGGTTTGTGTTGTTTTTTATGTGTACATTTGATTTGATTTTGTTGGATTGAAGATTGGTTATGTATACACAATTGATTAGGATGAAGCGGAATGTGCAAAATAAATGGCAATGTGAGCTTTTCTTTTGAAATATGATTAGTCTATTTATTTGTGCTCTTACCGTATTATCAAGTTTAATATGGATTGTTTCAGCTTATTCTAAGATCATGGGGCATAGATCATTATTTTAAAAAGTGTTTCTCTTCCTCATCAAATCCACCCATCGCTTTCAGGTTAGTTTCATTAGTTAGACACCGTTATTGA
>BQNB010124375.1:0-19950 GCA_026074375.1 Tanacetum coccineum
TACTAAGTCGCGTCACGTATTTTAGGAGGTGCTTAGGAGTACTTCCCGCTCGCTCAAGACTCATAATATTTCTGATTTACTTGTTCTTACGGTGAGTTCATAGCCTCGCATTTTTATTTAAATTGTTTTATAAACCCGCGAGGGAGATAACATGCTTGTTTTTAAAATAGAACACAAGGGACCCGGATGTATGCTAGTAGCCTTGATTATTATAAGTTAGCTTTAACTCGCTAAATAAAAAGTCCCGCGGAAATATCATGAATTGTTAATTGCCGGGAATAAGGCATACGCTTATACATGAAATAGTACTATTTGGAGATTACCACCTCAGATCTGTGACGACTAGCTATCGTCTTGTGTTGGGAACATAACACCACGGATGCATTGTATAGAGAATAAGATACACTCATAGCGAGGGTGTATAGTGGGCATTATATGGAATATATGGTCAGGTTCGATGTCATGAGGCTTATAATAATCCCCCTATGACGTTGTCTGATCCACATCGTTATATCCAAATAATTTTGAAAAATGATACTTGTGTTCGGAAACTTTTATTGTTTATATATATATAAACTCTATGAATTCATTCAACATTATTGTTGACGTTTTAGCATGTTTTATCTCAGGTACTTGAAGGTAATTCAGATTGATGGAGATATAAAGGCCCGGATTGAATGGAGATATGAAGGCCCGCTAAATAATTATTCATTCGAAAATGTTTTGTAAAACACATTGTAATTATGTTGATGAGAACTTTATTTGGCGACCGTCAATGTAAACTTTTATTATTCTAATGGATGAAATTTTTCTTAATGTTCCTCTTGCGTCGTTTTCTTTGATTGTGAGTTATTGTGCTATGACGTAACCGACCATTTGATCCCTATCCGCTGACATCAAGAATTACCCTGAAATGAGGGTGTTACAGATTGGTATCAAGAGCCTAAGTTATAGAGAACAAAAGATTTTCAAAAGAAGAAAATGAATAAAAGAATTTTTGAAATCTTTTGACTATAACGGTGCAAGAAGAATCTCCGAATTACCGACAAGACCAGATTGAGAAGTTTTATTTTGATATATATATAAAATTATATATATGTTGTAAAGTTATTAAATATTAATTATGTAATTATTTAATACTAATACGAGATATTTATACGACGCAGATTGTCATGGAGAACCCTAACTCCCCTAACGAGTCGAACGAAGCTATTCCCGACCAGATTGAGAAGTTTTATTTTGATATATATAAAATTATATATATGTTGTAAAGTTATTAAATATTAATTATGTAATTATTTAATACTAATACGAGATATTATACGACTCAGATTTGTCATGGAGAAACCCTAACTCCCCTAACGAGTCGAACGAAGCTATTCCCGAAGTAAACCCAGTTATTCCCGAGCCGAACCACGTTGGGGATGCCCATGATCCCAACGAAAGGGTTGACATTCCCGATGATGAGGAGTTAGAAGATTATGATGAGGATGAGGAAGAAGAACCTGAAGAAGAACCTGAGGAAGAACCTGAAGAAGAACCTGAGGAAGAACCCGAAGAAGAACCTGAGGAAGAACCCGAAGAAGAACCGGAACCAAATATTGGGCATGGGGATCAGTTTGCCCAACATCATAACCCACAGCCCGGTAATATGAATGGTTGGTTAGAGGAGGATGATAATATGAATGAGAATGTTAATGATGAGGATATCGAGGATGAGGATGTCGAGATGGAGGTTGATGATGAGGCAGAGTTTTGATGCTTACCTTAATGAGGTGGAGGTGACCAAACCCCGCCACCCTAGAGATTAGTCTTACTGATTCTTAGCCCGCCTAATATGTGAGGATTGCATCTGATTCTGTATCTTCGATTCTGAGTCAGAGGACGAGGAGGCTGATATTGCACCTGGGCCTACAGGTGGGACTGCTACCCAAAGGCCCCGTTTTGCTATCATGATGATTTTCCCCAGGGTAATGTATGAGGAGGAGAGTCATCTGCTTCACGTGACTCATCATGTGTTTTGTCGGATGGGAACCTGGTGGCATTGAGAGGCGAGAACTTGGAGCACTACTCGTACTCGGAGCTAGACATATGAGGCCGAAGGTAGTACCAACTCGTACTGAAGTGCTCTTTTGGACTCGAAGATTAAGATAGGTGAGAAAGGAAAGAAAAAGATACTTGAATATGACTTGGTAATTTTGAAAAGACTTTGGGTAATTTGGTTGAGAGATAGAAGATTCATAAGAGTGTGGGAAAATGCAACTTTTGAAGAGGAATGTTAGATGAGAACAGAGACTAGTTGGCGAGGGCTCGTAAGGAGCGTGATACGCTGAGAGGAAGTCTGCAAATGAGTCCACTGGTTGGAACAGGAGGTTTTATTGGGAGATGGTTCTTAAAGGAGCCGGTCTTAACCGCCCTCTGATGATGAAGAAGATGGACGACCGAGGAAGAAGTCAGACAAGGATGATGGACCTTCTGAGCCACGGGGACCACCTAGTGACTCTTAGTAGATTAGTTTATCATTTGTAGTATCTTTTGTAAATCACCAACTAAACTGCGATGTCAGTTAGTAGGACTAGTCTTTTGGAGTTGTATAACATTAGATGGTGACATGTAATGTATGACAATGCAACTTGTAACTTGTTGGTGATTAATGAATCTATCTTTTGGTTCTAATTCTATGTTGTGTTGTTGTTACCTTTCTTTATTGCTCCTTCTAAATCATTCCTTTTTCTTAATACAATCATTGAATGAATACTCATTATGATTTGATTTGTGTTGTAACAGGATCATGCCTCCAAAACCTATGTCTGAGGCTCGTATGCGCGAGATTATTAGAGACCAAGTTACCACATCCATGAATGAATTTATGGCAAACATGAACCGTGGAGCTAGTGGTGCTGGAGCCGGTGGTGCTGGAGCTGGTGGTGTTGGAGCCGGTGGTGCTAGAGCCGGTGGTGCTAGAGTCGGTGGTGCTGGAGCCGGTGGTGCTGGAGCCGGTGGCGCCGGACCAGAGGAAGCTGAAGTTACTTGGTGTACTTACATGACCTTTATGAAGTGTAATCCACACACTTTTAAAGGCACTGAAGGTGCCGTAGGTTTATGTTAGTGGTTTGAGAAATTGGAATCTGTGTTTTGAATAAGTGACTGCAGGGAAAAGGATAAGGTGAAATTTGCAACCGCCACTCTCCAAGGTCGTGTGTTGACTTGGTGGAATGGAAGAACTGCTTCCATGGGTATTGATGCTGCTAATGGTACTCCATGGGCTGAAGTAAGAAAGTGGATGACCGAGGAGTTTTGTCCTCGAAGTGTGTTGCAAAGACTAGAGCAAGAATTGTACAATTTGAAATTAAAAGGGACTGACATTGATGGATACACAAACCAATTCCATGAACTGGCCTTGTTGTGTCCCAGAATGGTGGAGCCTGAGCAGGTAAAGGTAGAGCAATACATTTGTGGATTATCAAAGAACATACGTGGTGATGTGACCTCGTCGCAACCAGCTACTATTAATCATGTTGTTCGTATGGCTTATCAGCTTATGGGACAAATAATCCAAGATAAAAATGATGAGGTTCAGGAGGGTGAAAAGAGAAATGGTGAAGGAGATCGTGGTGGTCGTGGTGACAACCGACGTGACTACAACAACCGACAAAACCAAAGAAGGGCTAATGCTGGAGCCATGACCAATGTTGTATCAAATGACAACGAGGCTTGTCCGAAATGTAAGAACAAGAAGCATAATGGGGATTGCTAGAAGTGCGGTAAATGTGGTAAGTTAGGGCACAAGACTGCTGTTTGTAGGTACCCCGACAGGAGAGAAGTGACTTGTTTCAATTGCAACAAAAAGGGTCATCTAAAGAAAGATTGCCCTACTTTGAGAAGGAATGGTCAGGATGGAAATAATCATAGAGCTGTTTATAAGTTAGGAGCTGTGGATGCTTAGCGAGATCCAAAAGTCGTTACTGGTACGTTCTTACTTAACAACCGATATGCTACTGCTTTATTTGATTCGGGTGCCGATAAAAGTTTCGTATCTACAAATTTTAGTACCCTTATTGATATTAAACCGGTTGAGTTAGATACTAGCTATGAAGTCGAATTGGCTGACGGAAAAGTAGTAAGTACCAATAATGTATTAATAGGATGTACACTTAACCTTTTAAACCATTCTTTTCCAATCGATTTGATGGTAATGGAACTGGGAAGTTTTGACATCATTATTGGGATGGATTGGTTATCAAAGGTGATAGAAATAATTCTCGATTGAAGATCGTTTCTTGCATTAAGGCTCAAAAGTATATTGAGAAGGGTTGTGAGTTATTCTTAGCTCAAGTAACTGAACAATAATCAAAAGGGAAACGATTAGAAGATGTTCCAGTTATCTGATATTTTCCCGAGGTATTTCCCGAAGATTTACTCGGACTTTCGCCACCCAGGCAAGTCAAATTCCGTATTGATCTTATTCCCGGTGCTGCACCTGTGGCGCGTGCGCCATATCGTTTAGCACCATCCGAAATGAAAGAGTTGTCCAAGCAGCTACAAGAGTTGTTGGAAAAGGGTTTTATTCGACCGAGCTCGTCACCATGGGGAGCTCCGGTGTTGTTTGTGAAAAAGAAGGATGGATCGTTCCAAATGTGCATTGATTACCGTGAACTGAACAAGTTAACGATCAAGAATCGATACCCATTACCGAGGATTGATGTCAAATTTGATCAGCAGCAAGGTTCTAGTGTTTATTCGAAGATCAATTTGCGGTCTGGTTATCATCAACTTCGCATACGCAAGGAAGACATTCCAATTACAGCATTTAGGACTCGTTATGGACACTATGAGTTTCAGGTAATGCCTTTTGGACTGACTAATGCACCTGCAGTATTCATGGACTTGATGAATCGCGTGTACAAGCCATATCTTGATAAGTTCGTGATTGTATTCATCGATGACATTCTGATCTATTCTAAGAATAAAGAAGAACACGGTAAACATTTGAAGACTATCTTGAATTTGCTAAGGAGCGAAAAGTTGTACGCCAAGTTTTCGAAGTGTGATTTTTGGCTTGATTCTGTGCAATTCCTTGGCCATGTGATAGATGGTAATGGAGTTCATGTTGACTCTGCGAAGATTAAAGCCATTAAAAATTGGGCTGCACCGACTACACCAACGGAAGTGCGACAATTTTTGGGTTTGGCAGGTTATTATCGAAGGTTTATTAAGGAGTTTTCTTTGATATCCAAACCATTAACTAAGCTCACTCAGAAAAATAAGCCGTATGGTGGGGCAGATGAAGAGGATGGCATTCAAAACATTAAGCTGAAATTGTGTAGTGCGCCAAATTATTATCACTTAACTGAAGGAAACGAAGACTTTGATGTGTATTGTGATGCTCGTCTCTTAAAGGATTTGGAGTGTGTTGATGCAGCGAGGAAAAGGTGATGCTTACGCCTCTAGGCCAATTAGGAAGAATGTAGAAATTTTACTAACATGACTTGGAATTGGAGCGGTGGTGTTTGCTCTTCGATTTATGGAGGGACATTATTTGTATTGCACTTAATGTACGGTTATACACCGATCACAAAAGCCTACAATACATTTTGGATCAAAAAGAGCTAAATATGAACAAGTTGTTGGACGAGCTTCTGAGTGATTACGATTGTGTTATCCGTTATCACCCGGGGAAGGCGAATGTTGTTGCTGATGCGTTGAGCATGAATGATAAGGAACCGATTCGAGTGCGTCGCCTTTAGTGGTGACGGTACATTACAATATACTGGGCAAATTCGAATGCACAAAGATGAAGCGTGCAAGAGGAAAACATTGGTGCTGAAGGATTCCGTGGCGAAGGGGAGCCGTTTGAAGTTAGATCGATGGTAGAAATTATGATAGGGACGAGTATGGATACATCATTTGGTGGATTGAGAGACCTATCATGATGGAAATTTATTAAATTCAAAAAATATTCCATTCATCCTGGATCGGATAAAATGTACCATGATTTGAGGAAGTTGTACTGGTGGCCGAATATGAAAGCTGACATTGCGACATATGTTAGTAAGTGCTTGACATGTGCTAAAGTCAAGGCTGAACACCAAAGGCCGTCAGGGGTTTCACTTCAGGCTGCTGGGAAATCCTGTTCTGAAATGGGAGAGAATTACAATGGATTTCATTACAAAGCTTCCAAGAACATCATCTGGATATGATTCGATTTGGGTCATTGTTGACCGATTAACTAAATCTGCTCACTTTATTCCGATGAATGAGAAGTACAAAATGGAGAAGCTCACTCGACTGTATTTGAAAGAGATTGTTTGTAGGCACGGGGTGCCTGTGTCGATTATTTCAGACAGAGACCCTCGTTTCGCGTCAAGGTTTTGGAGATCTCTACAAAAATCTTTGGGGACAAATTTAGATATGAGCACTGCTTACCATCCTGAAACTGATGGTCAGAGTGAAAGGACGATTCAGACATTGGAAGACATGTTGCGTGCTTGCGTGATTGATTTTGGTAGTGGCTGGGATAAGCACTTGCCTTTGGCTGAATTTTCATACAATAATAGTTATCACGCTAGTATCAAAGCCGCACCTTTTGAAGCTCTATATGGAAGGAAGTGTAGATCACCAGTATGTTGGAGTGAGGTTGGAGATGCCCAACTCACGGGACCAGAATTGATTCGTGAAACGACAGAGATGATTGTGCAAATCAAGAACCGGTTATTAGCTGCTCGTAGCAGACAGAAAAGTTACGCGGATGTGAGACGTAAACCTTTGGAGTTCGAGGTGGGTGACAAAGTTATGCTGAAAGTATCACCGTGGAAAGGTGTTGTTCGATTTGGAAAACGTGGGAAATTAAGCCCCCGTTATATTGGGCCATTCAAGATTTTATCAAGAATAGGTCCGGTGGCATATAAACTGGAATTACCCCAAGAGCTTCAAGGAATACATAATACATTCCATGTTTCGAACTTAAAAGAAAATGCCCTATCAGTGAAGACCTTATCTTTCCATTTGATAAATAAAGGATCGCGAGAAATTACATTTCATTGAAGAAACAATGAAATTGTGGATAAGAGGAGAATCAACTCAGCAAAGTCTTGAATCCCATATAGTCAATGTTCGATGGAACTCAAAAAGCGCGGACCGGAATACACTTGGAATGAGAAGACCAAATGTGGAAGATGTTCCCACATCTTTTTGACTTTAACAAGGAAAGGGCAAGTAAATGATCGATCTTCGAACGGACGAGATCCTTTTTAGGAAGGAAGGCTGTGACAATCCGTCAATTTCAGGTCGTTATTTTATTCTCGAGTATTAATTATAATTTTCATTTTTATGTTGAATTATGAACTCACGACTAAACGGGAAGAAATTAGGACTTACGATTGTAATTTACGTAACGTCAACGAAGAACCGGAGAATCCTACGTTAAGCATCGACGTTTATATTTTCAAAATGTCGTAGAAATATTTTTACTTCATTCGTTTTTATTTTTCGTATTGCGTGCATTTTCTTTTCGTACCCTACGAAAAGTTATTAAGAACAATGTTTATAATTATTGTTCGACTAGTACCGTACGTAAATTAAAATTTCCAAAGAAGTATCACGATTTTCGTAGAACTATTTTTAACTTGTTCGTTTTTACTTCGTGGTTTCGCCTTAACTCTCGTTTTATTTTACGTTTGTACCCGTTAGCCTCAAAACTACCTACCTATCTTAAAATTTATACACTAAACACTAAGATTTATAAAAATAAAACACAAAATACACACCACCACCTCATGTGAGATGTGGCATAATATGGTGCAAGGACTAAGACAAGTGTCTTAGTCCCTTGCATGCCTAAAACCATGATACAAAAACCACTAACTCTCCATTTACTTCCATTGTTTACAAAAAAAAACCACACACACCTCCTTGTCCATTTCTTGCCGTGAACAAACAACAACATAACACCATTTTCATCAAAAATTTACCTAACCTAAATATTATAGCTAGTTGATATGAATACCTAGCTAGTTTACTTCATTCTTCAAGTGATCAAGAGGGGTATTGTGCAAGATTTCTACCATAGGGGTGTAATTTCTAGTTGATCTTAGAGTCATGCATGGGAAATAATGGTGATTATTAGGTGGGGTATTTGGGTTTTTTAAGAATTAAAGTTGGTGTATAGAGGTCTTTTGTTTTGAGTGTTAATCATCAATTACATCATTTTGTGGGTATATTCTTTACTTAATTTTTGTGATTTCTTGTATTTTCTTGTAATTTACTTATATGTAGTTGTTAAATGTGATTGAATATGATGGATCAAGAGTTTATTGGGGTTTTGTATGCATTAGATTAGGTCAATAAATGAATGGAGCTAACTTAACAAACTTGCAAGATATTGTTAGAAAATATTGAAAATTAGAGGTGTAAAGAACAGAAAAAATCCGAATATTTAAAGTTGAGTCCAATGGTATGATATAGCTTGTAAATGTGTTAGAGAAATGAATTTGTAATAATGTAGTATTGGATACTCACATGAATGTAAAATTTGAGAAAGTTATGGCCATTTTACTAAAAGTTAACATCTGACCTTACTAGTCTTGCTTGCATAAAAGTGATAGCTACGGAAATTAATTGGACAAAAATGTTAAACTTAGCTTGTAGGAAAAATCATGTAGTTTATGGTCTAAGTTTGGATAGGGTCAACCTCCGTGTTTTCTATTGTATGGTGTTAGAGCGAAAGATGGTCGATGTAGGTAGTGATTAATGGTCGTAAAAATAAAAGGTTTTTGGGGGGGAGTTTTTCGCCAAATTGTAAAATTTACTTTATATGTAAAGCTTGGTATAAGTTTATGTAAATTAAAAATTGATATGAAACTAGGTTCTTAAACTGAAGTATATACTTAATTATGGAAATTTGATTAAAAAGTTTGAAATCATCTCCATTTACGGTTTATAAGTTTACGGTTCCTAAGTTAATTAACGTGAAATACGTATACAATTTTTACGTCTATAAAGCACTACCATTTGCTCGATTATTTTACGACTCAAAACCCGAAGTGGTAGGACCCACGTTTGGGTTTTTCATATACATATACCTACTGGTCAAAAAACTTAACTCGACATCGAAAACCGAAAATTTTATTTAAGTCATATAAACAAAGTTAATAATTGGACAAATTGACCAAATTGGGCCATTAGGCCCAATGTATGTATAAAGACCTATTGGACTTAACTTTGGACCCAACCCACTTGGGCCTAATAATTGGACCAAGGTCTGGTCATAAACTATAAAAAGGAGCCAAATTACTTAATGGGCTTACAATTGGGCCTATTGGGCTTTTTAGGCCAATTGGACTAAAACTAGTGAAATTCAACAAGGAATAAAACTAGTAAAAATGTAATACTTCGAAGTTTGCTTAGAAAACTTAAGTGTGATCTAATTTACCTAATTATATACTTGATCATCATACTTACAGATACATATTTGATGATTTTGGAGTCATTAATTATTTTTACCGACTTAAACCTAAAACCCATACATTTTGTATAGGTTCCGGGTGATTCTTACGTCTACGCCGAAGTTCTTCTAATTGCCGATACTTTCTTCCGATATCATCAAGTGAGTTCATAGCCTCGCATTTTTACATTTTTAATTACTTTAGAAACCCGCGAGGGAGATAACATGCTTGTTTTTAAAATAGAACACAAGGGACCCGAATGTATGCTAGTAGCCTTGATTATTATAAGTTAGCTTTAACTCGCTAAATAAAAAGTCCCGCGGAAATATCATGAATTGTTAATTGCCGGGAATACGGCATACGCTTATACATGAAATAGTACTATTTGGAGATTACGTGTGAACGTTGTCGATCCGCGAGAGAGTAACTGTGATGAGAGATTATCTGTGCGGGCGTCTTCGGGGGGTGTGTGAGGAGAGGTGTGTGGGTTTAACTGGCGAGTCAGTAGATGGAGTGCGCGGGTGTGTGAGAGAATAAGAGGCACTCATAGCGAGGGTGCATAGTGGGCAAAATTTATTGAATATTTGGTAAGGTTCGATGTCATGAGGCTTATAATAATCCCCCTATAACGTTGTCTGATCCACATCGTTATAACCTGATAATTTTGAAAATGATACTTGTGTTCGGAAAATTTTATTGTTTATACATATATAAACTCTATGAATTCACTCAACATTTTTGTTGACTTTTAGCATGTTTTATCTCAGGTCCTTGAAGGTAATTCGGATTGGTGAAGACATGAAGGCCCGCTAATAATTATTTCTATCGGAGAAAATGTTTTGTAAAATTTGTATGATGTTGTGAAACTTAATTTGGGGACCGTGATGTGAACTTTTTATTACCGAATGGATGAAATTTTCTAATAACGTCTCTTTTGAGTAGTTTCATGTGATTTGAGTTATTGTGCTAATAAAAGTAACACCATTGGACCCTTCCGCTGACCGAACTGAATTGAGGGTGTTACTTTTAAAACCTTATGAAATTTACTCTCCTTTGTGGTTTGACTTTTTCAAGCATGTTTCTCCTCAGGTATTGAGCATTTTGCGGTACAGAGTGGATGGACTCGAAGACGGCTGAACTGTTATATCCAAACATGATGTTTTAGATTTGGGACCTGCCTTTGTAAACTCTGATTTAAATAAATGATAAACTAAATTTTCCAACAACGTTTCTTCTTTTAAAGTTGTTTTTCTATGATTATGATGTGTTGTATCCATGTAGTAATACCCAGATTATGCTTCCGCTGCTACTATTGTAATAATGGGGGGTTACAGATTGGTATCAGCGCCATGGTTTAGAGTAACAATGGTCAAAACCTTAACTATAATAATTTCTTTTTCAAGCCATCAAAGTCCTCCGTGCCACTACTATTCTGGAACAAGTATGTAAATATACATTTCTATTATACTATTACTATAAATAAACTTATGTTATGTACAACTAAGGTTGTTAATAGAACGATGTCTTCTTCTAATGCTCTACGTCCGATATCTGTGGAGTTGCTTTTTCCTCTTGAATATAATATTCTTAACTATACTTCGGTCTCATCGGATTATTTCCCAGCTTCATCAGGAAGCAGTTCTTTTAACTCTTCGGAAAACTCTACAGATAATATGATCCCACCAGTATTCTCATCTTTCTACAATAATCCTTGTTTGAAGGACGTACAAGCATTTTATGCTAAGGAATTACCTATTTCATCACCAGATCCTATTACTCCACCAGCTATTTTGACTCTATCTCTGATATTACCACCATCACTACTATTTAATCCTCGATATTTCTTTATTCCTGAAGAACTATTACCACCTAAGAAGCGAATCTGTTCCTCATCTTCTTCCTCAACTACGTTATCTAATTCGTCTCGGAATCAAACTTGTAATTTGGTATCACCATCTTCCTTAGTTTATACTCCTACCCCTCCTTAGATATTTGAAATAGGAAAATGTTCAATTAAGATATATCTGAAGCATCATAAGGAACAAATCGAAGATATTTTGAATTACTTTTCACCGCATTGAGAAAATGGAAGAAGGATGTATTAATGGTAACGAACTAAAGACTGAACTCAAGAAAATCCGTACTCAGATTATCAAACTTCAAAAGAAGCAGTTAGGGCAAAAGGATAAGATTGCCTTTGCTTACTATAGAATTTCCAATCTTGAACAAATCATTGAGAAAATCCAAGCTCGTCACCAAACAGATCAGGAGGATCTTTAGGATGTCATCTACCGGCTCAGAATCAACAAACTCTTAAACTAGTTATAACTTTATCCTAAGCCACGGGATGTGTGGTATAAATAAAAATGCTTGTCAAATCTTGACTATGTACAGTAAAAAAGGCTAAGTTTTATGTTATTTTAAAGAGATCCTGTTTCATACTTTTTGTTCTAACTGATCTTCTCTACTTCCATTATCATCTCCATCTTTGTATCATTATTCTCGCTTTCATGAATCATTACCATAACTTCTAAGTGCTTCTTAAAATCCAAAAATACCATTTCTTACGCATTTTAAGGCATTCAAATTTTCTTTAAAGTATTACCTTTTATACTTATGATGTATTCTTTACTACATGTTCTCTTATGTTGATAGCATGCCTCCAAAGGGACGTCAACATCCAACACACCAGCCATAACTTTGGATGCATCCGGCAACTGACTGCTGTTTTACTGAGCCCTGGAAGCACAAACTGCTTGATTGGTACGTGCTATATATTCTTACTAGAACTCTGCAGTGAAAAAAGGTGAACTTAAAGAGTTTATCAACTATTAACCTTTCTGTTTTAATGGTACGGAAGGAGCAGTAGGCCTTATTCACTGGTTTGAACGAACCGAATCAGTATTCTCTCAAAGCAGACGTGTTAAGGAAAATAAAGTAACATTTGCTACTGGTACTTTAACTGACCATGCCTTATCCTAGTTAGAATGCATTGCCCAAACTATAGGATAGAGCAAAGCTAATCGAAACCACCTGGACGGAGATAAAAAAGGCTTCTGACGAATATTTATTGTCCAGGACTGAGGATCAGAAAAATGAAGAGGAACTTACAAAAAAAAATTGAGTTTAAAGGGAAATGATCTTAAACCTATGTTAGAAGATTTCAGAATTAACCACTTGTTTCAAAATGGTGCACCAAACACTGAGGAAACTCTTGGAAGCTTTTATCAGAGGTCTACCTTGAAGCATTGAAGGAAACGTTACTGCCTCGAAACCTCAAACTTTGGAGGAAGCCATCAACATATCCCAGAGGTTAATGGATCAGATAATAAAACACGATTCTGTGCAAGAAACCAATAATCATAAACGAAATTTGAAGAATAAGGAGAAAAACACCATCGACACAACAACAACTACCACCTCCAAATACCACAACAACAATAACCACTTCAACAATCGCAAAAATGACAACTACCAAAATAACCATAACAATTACAACCGTAATGATGATTACCGCCACCAGCAGAATAGAAGACAAGAAACCTTTAAAGTTTATACTGCCGCCAATGGGTATATTGGGAATCGTCCTTTGTGCAAAAGATGTAGACTACATCACACAGGACCTTGTAGTGTCAAGTGTTAAGTTTGCAACAAGATAGGCCACCGGACCAAGTACTGCAAAAACAAAAGATCAACCGCTGAAAACAACTCTTGTCGGATATCAAGTTCTCTCAGATTCCTTCTTCAATCTGAAATACCCGTCATAAATCTTCAATCCTTGTGTTGGAGATGCCCAACTCACGGGACCAGAAATGATTCGTGAAACGACAGAGATGATTGTGCAAATCAAGAACCGATTATTAGCTGCTCGTAGTAGACAGAAAAGTTATGCGGATGTGAGACGTAAACCTTTGGAGTTCGAAGTGGGTGACAAAGTTATGCTGAAAGTATCACCGTGGAAAGGTGTTGTTCGATTTGGAAAACGTGGGAAATTAAGTCCCCGTTATATTGGACCATTCAAGATTTTATCAAGAATAGGTCCGGTGGCATATAAACTGGAATTACCCCGAGAACTTCAAGGAATACACAATACATTCCATGTCTCGAACTTAAAGAAGTGTCTATCAGATGAAGACCTTATCATTCCATTTGACGAAGTAAGGATCGACGAGAAATTACATTTCATTGAAGAACCAATTGAAATTGTGGATAAAGAGGAGAAACAACTCAAGCAAAGTCGAATCCCGATAGTTAAAGTTTGATGGAACTCAAAGCGTGGACCGGAATACACTTGGGAAAGAGAAGACCAAATGTGGAAGAAGTACCCACATCTTTTTGACTTTAACAAGAAAAGGGCAAGAAAATGAATTGATCTTCAGGGACGAAGATCCCTTTTTAGGGGGAAATGCTGTGACAATCCGTCAAATTCAGGTCGTTATTTTATTCTCGAGTATTAAATATAATTTTCATTTTTATGTTGAAATATGAACTCACGACAAAACAGGAAGAAATTAGGGCTTACGATTGTAATTTACGCGACGTTTACAAAGAATCGGCGAATCCTACGTTAAGCATCGACGATTATAATCTTCATCATTTTCATTTTTCCGTTATGTTTCGCATTTACGTAAATTCTTGCCAAAAACTCGCGTTTTTACCTTAAAACTTTACTTTTTTCTTAATTAACCTTACTTTATACTTTAATTAAACTTATAACAAAATAATAAAAAAAAATTATTTTTCCCCTCCCCAAGGCCCTAGGCCGGTTTTACCTTTCCCACACTCAACCTCAATTCATTTTTTCTATAAACTCATCATCATCTCTACTTTCCATACATGCAAGTCACTTCCATTTCTCAAGATTTCAAAATTTCTCTCTTCCTCTTTGGTCCCCATTGCTGCCGAATTCATCTACACCACCACCACCATCATACAAAAATTTTCATCTCATTTCTATCCTCTTATAACCATCCTCAAGCCTCTTGCAAAGTTTGGTAGTCTTTCTTGAAGATTTGAAGAAGTTAGGGCTTGTTTTCTTGAGGTTTTCTTGAGGGTTTTGATTGGGGTTTGTTAGAAGAGTATTATCACCATTAGAGGAAGGTTAGAAGATTGTTAACCTTGTGTTACCTTGGTTCGAATTCAGCCAACACAAGAGAAGGGTGTTCTTGTTTGATTCACTAGCCTAAATCTCTCTTTTTGTAAGCCTAATCTTTCTTTTATTAGTCTTATCTTTTTATCTCTTGTCTTCTTTAATTTTAATCCATGAAAATGGATGTTTAGATTTTGAATATATATGTGATTATGTTCTTGAGGGTGTTTTCATTTAGTTATGGCATTGGGTTAGGCTTAGATGAATTAAAATGATGTTTAAAAAGGTTTTGAGTTGAAATATTGGAATGTTTTGAAAACAGTAGGAAAATGTGTGATTTTCTAAAAATATTTGGCCTGAAGACTATGATTAAATTAAATGGCTGGAAGGATACATGTCTTAGCATCATAGGATAGTTGGATGCTCAACCTACTCCTTAGGATGAGAGAGTTATGACCAAAACAAGAAAATAGGTCAAATCTGGACATGTGTTTAGAATACGAGTTAAACTCCAAATTTTTGCAATAAAATGATAGATCTTTTTGATTGGGTCAGTAGTAGACATCATAAGGAAACCATAAGCCTTTGACCTCACCTTTATTTCTATCATGGTTTGGGATTTATGGCCATTTTAGTAAAGGTAAAAAATTTTGCTAACTGTCTAGTTTGGACAACCGGGTAAATGGTCCTTTTCACATAGTTACGAAACCTTTGTAATTGTGAGACTTGTATTTCTGGAAACTAGACTCAAATAGCTTTCCAGGGGTAAAAGCCTCATCTATAAGAAACATTTGTGAGCTAGGATATATGATCCAGTGATCCAAGTTAAATTCCCAGGAACCTAGTTTTTTACGTCTAGTCTAAAAATTGTAAAACGTATAGTACAACCGTTG
This sequence comes from Tanacetum coccineum, assembly GCA_026074375.1. NCBI lineage: Eukaryota > Viridiplantae > Streptophyta > Magnoliopsida > Asterales > Asteraceae > Tanacetum > Tanacetum coccineum. The sequence goes on from BQNB010124375.1 coordinate 15,426, forward strand.
ATAAAATGAAAAGATTAGAAGCCGAAACTTGGTATATGTTCAATTTGACTATAAGACCAGGCCACTTGTCATTTTGGGATAAAAAGGGACTTGTAAGTTCTATGTGAAATGCCATACATATCACGGAAACACTTCTCATGATCACATTTTAATTTCTACGTATTGTCATCTTTCTACGTACTAAAGTCGCGTCACGTCCTTTTAGGAGGTGCTTAGGGAAGTTACTTGCCCGCCACGCTCATGACTCAATAATATTTCTGATATACTTGCGGTGAGTTTAAAAAAAAAAAAAAACATAGCCCGCATTTTTATTTAAATTGTTTATAAACCCCGCGAGGGAGATAACGTGCTGTTTTTTAAAATAGAACACAGGGGACCCGAATGTAAGGCTATACCTTGGATTATTATAATTTAGCTTTAACTCGCTAAATAAAAAAGTCCCGCGGAAATATCATGATTGATAAATGTTGGGAATAAGGCATACGCTTATACATGAAATTGTACTATTTGGAGTTACCACCTCCCGAATTCCGTGACGACTAGCTTATCGTCTTAGTGTGGAACATAACACCACGGATGCATTTGTATAGTGAGAATAAGATACACTCATAGCGAGGTGTTTAGTGGGCATTACACTGATATATGGTAAAGGTTCGATGCATGAGGCTTATAAAATCCCCCATAACAAGTCTATCCACCAACGTATACTCCAGAAATTTGAAAAATGAACTTTGTTCGGAAAATTTTATTGTTATATATATATAAACTCAATGAATTCCCTCAACATTATTGTTGACGTTTTAGCATGTTTTATCTTAGGTACTTGAAGGTAATTCGGGTTGATGGAGATATGAAGGCCCGCTAAATAATTATTCATTCGAAAACATTTTGTAAAAAAAACATTTATGATGTTGTGAACTTATTTGGGGACCGTGATGTAAACTTTAATTTTATTCAATGAATGAAATTTTCTCAAAAACACTTTTTGAGTCGTTTTCTATGATTTGAGTTATTGTGCTACGACGTAACACCATTGGACCCTTCCGCTGACCAAGCTGAATTGAGGGTGTTTACAGTTTGGTATCAAGAGCTTAAGTTATAGAGAACAAAAGATTTTTTTAAAAAAGAAAATTTTTACAAATAATTTTTGTATTAAAAATCTTTTGACTATAACGGTGCAATAAGTATTCTCCGAATAATACCGACGAAGACCGGATTGAGAAGTTTTATTTTGATATATATATTATATATATATGAATTTATATATATGTTGTAAATTTATTATATGATAATTATTTTTAATACTGATACGAGATATTTATACAACGCGGATTGTCATGAAGAACCCTAACCCCCCCTAATGAACCGAACAAAGCTATTCCCGAAGAAAACCCAGTTATTCCCGATCTGAACCAAGTTGTGGATGTCTATGATCCCAATGAAATGGTTGACATTTGGAACGACGTTGATTTAGTTGATTATGATGGTGATGATGAAGAAAACCCGGAAGAGGATCTGAAAGAAGACCCGGAAGAAGATCCGAAAGAAGACCCGGAAGAAGAACCAGAACCGAATAATGGGCTTGTGAATCAATTTTCCCCATATGTTGACCCACATCAGCCCGGTGTTATGATTGGTTGGTTAGAGGAGAATGATGGTGTTAATAATGAGGATATTGAAGACGAAGATGTTGAGATTGAGCTCGATGACGATGCTGAGTTGATATTTCCTCATGAGATAGAGGATGACAAAACCCCGCCACCTTGAGGTGTGTCATCCAATTCTGAGCCACCTAATGCGGAGTCATCTGATTTTGTATCATCTGATTCTGAGTTAGAGGACGAGGAGGCCGATGTTGCACCTGAGGACACTTTTGGGACTATTACCCAAAAGCCTTATATTGTTCCCGACTTTCCAAGGGGTATTTGAGGTAGGAGAGCCATCTTCTGCTCATGACTCATCTTATGTCAGTGGATTGGCACCTTGGGCATTGAGATTAGAGACGTCACGTGCTCGAGCTAGAGAATTGGAGGTTAAGTGGTTTTCATGCCAAGCTGAGATTGCTCTTTTAAAGTCAAATAATAAGGTTGAAGGTATTAGAGAATGGGGAGAATGCCACGTTGAGAAGAAGTTGGTTGAGGTTGAGATGAAGTTGGGTTGACTCGTATGGAACGCGAGATTGTTGAGAGGAAGTTTTCTGAGTCCTATGGTTGGAACAAGAGGTTCTACATGGAGATGGTTCGTATTGAGGCTGTTTCTAAGCCGCCGTCTGATGATGAGGATACCGAGCGTCCAAGAAAGAAATCGAAGAAATCTTCTTCTGATTGGGACCGAGGGATCTTCCGAGCCACATGGAACGCCTAGTGACTCTTTGTAGATTAGTTATCATTGTAGTATCTTTTGAAATCACTAACTAAACTGAGACATCAATTAGTAGAACCAGTCCTTGGAATTGTATAACACTACATGGTGACATGTAATGTGTAACGATACAACTCGTGACTCATTTTGTATTAATGAAAAGACGATCGTTGATTACTAAATTCTACATGTATCGTTGTTATTCATTTTTTCCTTAGTTCTTCTAAACTATTGTTTATTGATGTAAACCATCGAATGAATTCTCAATTTCAATTGAGTTGCGTTGTGAATTCTTCTCTTTGTATTCCTGATTGCATCGATGTCTGGTTACTCTGATGACTTTTAGCTAAATCATTTCTTTTTCATATTTACCCATTCATTTTTGTGAACCACTCTTCACCACTCTTATGCAAATCACTCATTGTTTTAATAAGTTAATACAATATCACTTGGAAAAAAAAATTGAAAACAAAAATTTGAATTTCTATCATTCTATGAGTTATTAAATTAAAAATTTATAAATAATTTCTATCAAAATAAAGTTGTTTATTAAACATCTTGTAAATTAAATTGCTTTCATACTATGAACGGTTTTGTAAAATCATTTTGAATTCTATTCTATAATTAAGCATAATTATACATCTAAATATGATGACACTATTTTGACGAACTGAGTATTGCATTGTTATTCCTAAATTAGACATAGTCATGCACCTACGTATAATTTAGAAGGGACTATGCAAGGCTGATTAGTAGTCACTGTCAAATGTTGATAAAAACTAAATTTTTTTATTGTAATTCTGAAAGATTAAATTTTTGTGTGGTTTGCAAGTAGCACAAGTTAGGGTATGTTTAAGGATACCTACATATGTGCCTGTATCCTTTTCCGAATCGAGTTACCCATGTGTGGATGCAGTCTTACTTGACTACTATTATCCACTTATTATTGCTTTCTTTCATAACGAAATTCTTTGAGCACCTATCTAATTATCGACTATTAATACCGGGCCTAGAGTTTCGACATGTTATCAGCTATGTTTTTCGTTTTCAATTAATTCCCTTTTGAGTAACATGGGTAAGAAACGCGAGAGTGCCTTCGAATACAAATAACGAATCATGAAAACATGGGATATATCTATATTCGTTAACGTTTTCATCTTTCTTTGATTCGAAATTCGCCCGTGTAAATCACGCGTTGACTTCGCTCTTATATTGCTAGCCATGTCTCTAGATTCCCTTGATTTGAGAAGGGTTATGAGTTATTCCTAGCTATGAGGTCAAATTGGCCAATGGAGAAGTAATAAGTACCAATAAGGTGTGAAAAGGGTGTATACTTAGTCTTTTAAGCCGTTCTTTTCCAATCAATTTAATGATAATAGAACTAGGAAATTTTGATATTATATTTGGGATGGATTGATTATTACAACATGATGCCGCTATTTTATGTGGTGAGAAAAAGGTTAGGATTTCCTTGTAAGGTAAGACGTTGGTTATCGAAGGTAATAGAAATAATTCCCGATTGAAGATCGTTTCTTGTATTAAAGTTCGAAAGTATATCGAGAAAGGTGGTGATCTATTTTTAGCTCAAGTAACCGAGCAAGAATTGAAAAAGAAGTGATTAGAAGATGTCCCAGTTATCCGAGATTTTCCCGAGGTATTTCCTGAAGATTTACCTGGACTTTCACCACCTAGGCAAACTGAGTTCTGTATTGATCTTATCCTCGGTGCTGCACCTGTGGCGCGTGCGCCATATCGTTTAGCACCAACCGAAATGAAAGAGTTGTCCAAGCAGCTGCAAGAGTTGTTGGAAAAGGGTTTTATTCGACCAAGCTCGTCACCATGGGGAGCTCCGGTGTTGTTTGTGAAAAAGAAGGATGGGTCGTTCCGAATGTGCATTGATTACCATGAACTGAACAAGTTAACGATCAAGAATCGATACCCATTACCGAGGATTGATAACTTTGTAGGAACCCGTCTAACACTTCATATGCTAAACCACATGGATCGAATCAAGAAAATAAGAAAGAGAGGTGATGGTTTTGAGAGAGAGAGAGACGAGAGAGAGATGAGAGAAAAAAAGAGAGATTTAGAAAAAAAGATATTATGAGATTAGATTATGAGATAGATATTTTTCCAAGTGAAAAATATCTATATATATACCCCT